>MU868564.1:48355-68790 GCA_036418205.1 Ostertagia ostertagi
GAGTGGGGACAAAGGTTTTCGGACAGTTGCTCTGAAATTCACTTTTCAGCTTCTCTCAATTTTTTTTTTTGGTTGTAATAGACGTCCACTTGCAGTTTTTTAGCTTTTCAAGTCTTATGGGCACTTATCAGCAAGTTTTCAGGGAAGGACGTATTCGAGGTATTCTACAAGAAGGATCTAGCTAAGCGGTTACTACTCGGTCGAAGTGCGAGTGTTGATGCTGAAAAGATCATGTTGAGTAAGCTCAGACAAGGTTTGTCGTTTTTTCTCATCCGTAGGCTGCATAGTTTCAAGAAAATGCCGTTGTGGTTGCCGCCAATGGGTTTGCTCCACAAGTTCTCTGTTTGCAGTGAAGTTTTGAACTTGATTGGTGATCGAAGTATTGTGATTACAGAGTGTGGCGCTGGTTTCACCCAAAAACTTGAGGGAATGTTTCGAGATATGGAGCTGTCAAAGGATCTTGGAGTTGCGTTCAGAAATGTCCGTTATCGTACTGATAGACTCCACTGCATTTTCTAACTTTGCGTTTGTTTTTTGTGCGCAGCGCTTATTTTCATGATGTTTCATCTTTGCAGGCTTTTGAGGACGAGTTTCTTTCGAGCACGACTCTGCATTATACCCACGAAAGTATGTCGCTGGTGCGGTCTCTCGAGGTATGTGGTTTTGACCTGAAGTTACCCTGTGAATTTTGTAAGCTTGCAAGCTCACGCAGTTAACTAGTTTGTCGGAATTTAAGAACCTGCATCCTAAGAAGAGGGCAAATGCTTTCATGGAAGGTTTCCCTAGCTTTGAATTCACCTAAGAGCGGGTCTCAGATGAACAGAGGCGATGCTTAATTCCGGGCATTGAAGTTTTATTTCTATGATTTGAGGTAGTTTTATATTTTCAAAAATAAAGTCATCGTTTGAAGCAAGTACAGAGAAGGCAGTACGACGGTAAAACTCAGCAGACCGTTGACATTTCAGACAGTGGACTTTTTGTTGCACGTTGAGCGCCGAATCAAAGAAGAAAACGAGCGAGTCGATCTCTACCTTGACGAGAGCACTCGAACACCTCTGCTGACGAGAGCTGAAAAATGCCTCATAAGCGATCACATGCAGGAAGTTGTGGACAATGGTAAGTCTGTTGAGGCTGTTCTTCTTAGTTCACTAAGTTCTTATTGTTGTCATTTTTAGGCCTCTCTTTGTTACTGAATGATAATCGTGTGAGCGATGTGTCACGGCTATATTCTCTCCTCACTCGGGTCGATGGAGGGATTCCTCTGCTCAAGACAGGATTTTCTTCATACATTAAGGCAAGATATGGCTTACATAAATGAAATAATCCTCCTACATCGACATTTTTTTCAGAAAGTTGGTAAAACTATGATCATGGATCCTCAACGAGATCCAACCATGGTCGAGGACTTGATGACTTTCAAAGATAAACTGGATGTTTTTGGTCAGTTCGATTCGTCACCGATTTTATTACCCTGGCTTAATTAATTAAATTTTAGTTGAAACTTGCTTTGGTTCCACTGAAGACAAGATGAAATTCGCACAGGCGGAGAAGGACGCTTTCGATTATTTCATTAATACCCGCGGAAATAAGCCGGCTGAATTAATCGGTGAGCGTGAGATTTCCTTGCAATTGGCATTTCCTTGAATTTGCTCATCTATTTTTTCAATTACAGCCAAGTTCATGGATGCAAGGCTACGTAGCGCGAATAAGGAGGCCTCTGATGAGCAGTTAGATCTGCTGATGAACAAAGTGATCACGTTGTTCCGTTTCATACAAGGTTAGTGCTAGCAGGACACGCTGTCGCGGGAGTTTGAAATGTATTAGAGTGGGGACAAAGGTTTCCGGACAGTTGCTCTGAAATTCACTTTTCAGCTTCTCTCAATTTTTTTGCTTGTAATAGAGGTCCAGTTTTTAGCTTTTCAAGTCTTATGGGCACTTATCAGCAAGTTTTCAGGGAAGGACGTATTCGAGGTATTCTACAAGAAGGATCTAGCTAAGCGGTTACTACTCGGTCGAAGTGCGAGTGTTGATGCTGGAAAAAAAAGGGATTCCCCCCATTTGTTTTTTTTTGGGGGAGATAAGCTCAGACAAGGTTTTTGCGTTTTTGTTTCTCATCCGTAGGCTGCATAGTTTCAAGAAAATGCCGTTGTGGTTGCCGCCAATGGGTTTGCTCCACAAGTTCTCTGTTTGCAGTGAAGTTTTGAAGTTGATTGGTGATCGAAGTATTGTAATTACAGAGTGTGGCGCTGGTTTCACCCAAAAACTCGAGGGAATGTTTCGAGATATGGAGCCTGTCAAAGATCTTGGGAGTTGCGTTCAGAAATGTCCGTTATCGTACTGATTTGGTTTTTTTTTGAATGTCGTTCAAGTCGCTCCCTAAGAATGAGTCAGGAACATGCTACTAACTGTGTGAGATGGAATCGGGCCGTTCAGTTATCTTTCATAAGGGCTCTCAGTCTTCTCATTGATAATCATCTGAATGATGCACATCATCTCGTCCTGCTTATGATAGGAACCATAATTGCAGTAATTCCACTGAGAGCTCATTAGGACGGTTTGATGAATGCGTCGAGTGCAGCGTGAACGTGTTAACGATGGGCCAGTGGCCGGCATACGACAACATTCAGGTACGGTGGAATGATCTTTAGCATTAAAAACCATTGGAATAGGTGCCCACCAAATAAATGGCGACGACTCCCGTTAATGGAGCGATTCGGTTTGTAATGGCATTTTTATCTGAAACTTCATCGAATTATCTATTTCGTATAGAAGGCTCTATATATTGCACCCTCAAAATTTGTTGCGCTGTGTTTCAAACCTTTCCCAAAACTGGCGGAAATCCCCACTATTTTCCTGCTTTCGATTGTTTTGGCCTTCTCATTGAGCTCGCTCTTTCGGTGTTCTTTTCTGTATTGCAGGCTCACCTTCAAATATTGTGAGAGCATGTTCTTCCTGTATCTTTCATCTATGCTCACTTTTAAGGCTGTTTTCAGTGTTTTATGTCTGAACGTTTCCGAAACGCTTAGAGTCTATCTACTGTTTTATACGAAGTTATACGATTCTGCTGAGCTGGTCGAAGATCGCGTTGCACTCTGAAATTATACAAGCTTTCAATGTCCAACAGCACGTTTTCTCCAAGGAATAGAGCATACACCAAGGGTTGTTTACTGAGGCTTCATTCACGCAGCTATAAGAGTGCCATGACCGCAAGCATACCTATTGTCGCAAATAGCATATTTTTCGCACAATTGTGCAAGAATTAGTAGATAGCACTTTCCTCAGCTGAAATGAAGCTATTTCTTAGACTCGAACGTCGCACTCGGCGACCGGACATAGCATGGAGCGATCTGCGATTGCCTCCATCGCTTGTCGTCGCGGTGTGACGTCCGGTCTATCTTATATCAGTCGCCTTTATTCTCGAAGCGTTTTAAAAATTTGAAATGTGAACTTTTTGAAAAAAATGGAAGGTGCGGGTTCGATTCCGGCATGGGGCGAAATGTTTTGCCCACTGTTCAGCATCTCTTTTGATAATTCTCCACCTAATCCTGCTGATAAGAGCAGGTATCCTGCCTCACTTCACGTAATGTCTCCTTCTACCGTATTCTTCGAACGTCGCGCTTCCTGGTTTCTATTTGTAGCGCGTACTCTAGATGGCTTTAATTCCTTATCAGAGGAGAACCTTGATTCCCAGATTTCTAGTCTTCTTTATAGGGTCTCATCTAGTGAGGGGAAGGGGCATGTGGAGCGACAGTTCACATCGATTAGAATTAATCCTTTTTTGCAGGGAAGGAATTTCTAGGGTGGGTGTAAAAGCGAGAGCGGAATGGAACATCCACCCGGGAATCTTGAAGCCTAAAGGTGCGGGTTCAATCCCTGCGTGGGGCGAAAGTCACGCCCATAACTCAGTGTTCTTGTGAATATTCTAAACGCAAACTGCGGCAGTAAACAGCAATTAACGATAAAAATCGATTTCGGGTGTCTTCTTTTCCTAAACATTCAATGAGTCCTATAAACGTTGCAGGTTACCCTTCCTCATCATTTGAGCTCATCTCTGCAGCTTTACGAAAAGTTCTATGACTCGCGGCACACTGGTCGTAAACTTCAGTGGCAACCACGACTGGGGCAATGTGTTTTGAAAGCCAATTTCCGAAAAGGGGTTTGTTAACAACTAGTTTCTTGTTTTAAACATAGGTTTTTCCTACTACCAAGAGATCGGCTTTCTTTCAGTGCCAAAAAGAATTGAAGGTGTCGTTGTTCCAAGCGATTGTTTTGTTACTCTTCAACGATCAACCATCGTGGACCGCTGCAGATATCATGATGGCAACCAAACTTGGTGGGTATATCTTCGCGTTTGAACGGTAATTTTTGTACGCTATTGCAATGCTCTCTTTTCAGAGCAGAAAGAGTTTGTCCGTACAATGGTTTCGCTTTCCGTGGCTAAAATTCGCGTTCTCCTCAAAAATCCCATGAATAAGGAGGTAGGCTGATATAGTCGTCATACATTGATTGATTGTTTACCGTTCTTTTGAAATGTAATCCTGCTGATTGCCTGCTCCACTCTGCTTTCAAAGAATCATCTTTACTCTTTTTCTTTCGAAATTCTGCCCTCATTTTTGCATTTACACAGATCAAGGATGACGACGTGTTTACGGTGAACACGGACATAAAAGAAATGCGGTTCAGAATTCGAATTTCTGAAGTTCAAATGAAGGAAACGGTTAGTATGGAACGAACCACGGTTGGCTCTTAACCTTCAATAGGGTCTCATGAAGTATTTTTAGGAAGAAGAATACAAAGCCGTTGAAGAGGAGGTCAATCAAGATCGGCAATATCAAATAGATGCAGCAATCGTTCGTGTGATGAAGACACGCAAAAAGCTCAATCATCAGCTGCTGATCTCAGAGTTATTTGCACAGCTAAGGTAGGAATTTGTTGAACGTCTTTGTTGACTTTTCCGCTGATAGCGGTTATAGTCAGTGTCAGACTTTGTGACCGTTCGCTTAGCGTTTCGAACAACTCTGTGATGTACAGCGATTATCGCTTGCGCACCACTGAAATCGCTGGAATCGTTGCACATCGCTCGTACACCCTCAATCGCTAGCGAATCACGCGATTTGTTATCGATTGATCGCGAAAGTTTGACATGTGCACAGTGTTTTCTCATTGATTGCATTCTTTTTGCAGATTCCCGGTTCGAGCAGCCGATTTGAAGAAACGAATAGGCTCGCTTATGGAAAGAGATTATTTGAGAAGATGCGACGAAGATCCAAATTTGTATCAATATGTCGCATAGTATTATTATTGTATTGTACAGTTATTTGATTGTAAAAATAGTAGTTTTTTCTTGTTGATTACGGAATGAAAGTCAAATTTCACATCAATCTCTTTTCGGTCGAGGTTTTCCAACCTTTTTACTAGAGAATGGGTCGCTCCAGAGCATCCGAACACTGTTGTGCCCCAGCGATCCTATAAAAGGAATGCGAATGGCTCCATTCACTTTCACTTTTAGCTCACCTGAAAGTGCTGCAGCGCAGAGAGAAGCCTTTAAATTCTCAATTGCAACGGATCTCATGGCCTCTGTTCCTCGCCTGGTTGGGTAATCCGGCGGTACGACGATATTTGATGTTCATTAGGTAGGTTACAAATTCAAATGCTGAATCTGTTCACCTAACTTGTCGTTATTCTGCCTATAAGTTACGATGGATCTCGATTCCCCGAAATGGCGACAGGTGGGAGTGGCTTCGGTGTGGTGGACATGCTGTATCAGGTAAGGAAGGATCCTCAATGCACAATTAAGCTTCTTTTCTCTCCTCCATTAATGTAAATATCGAATAATTGTTAGTTCATTCATCTTTCAAACAGAGCTAGGTGCTTCGAGGTGAGGGGATGTACTGGAGAAGAAGGAGCATGGCGGTAGTGCGGGACGCAGACACACTGATGCGTCAATCATCGCAAGCAACGCTTTTAGTTCCTATCACGATAATGGCCAGGCCCTACGCCCTTTCACGCCCTCTCGCAGCTCGCGGAACGGCCCATCTGAGCGTAGCTCTATCTACTCACAGAATTGATCCACATGGTCTCATCGCCAATTGTGACTTCGGGGTCCCTTAGAAGTTGTAAGTTGTATTGGAAGCGAAAGAGTGTTCAAATGCAAGTGTCTTCTTTAAATCAGGGAGAGGGTCAACAGGGTAGTTGTATGTTTTACTCATTCGCTATCCATTGGGATAAGGAGGATCATTGGATGCTTTCAAGTTTGATCAAGCATATTCGAGTGCAATTTAGTCACACTCCTGTAGTTTGACGCGACTTAGGTGTAGGTACTTTCGCTATGAAGCGTACTTGTTTCAAAATAACGAAGAAGGCACAACGATGGTTTACATTTCAGGCGATCTCCGACTCTTTATTCGGTATGAGGCCGCATGCACATCCTCTTCGTGAAGCATTGAGGATTGCTCCTAGCAGCAGGTACTGATGATTTTTTTCCAGGGAAATATGCAACCGTAGAAGCATGTATTTGTATTGGTTTTTGTATTTTGAATTTTTTGATATGTTGAATTTCCTCAGTGCAGAAAAAGTGATGTGTGATTCTGTGCATCGCTGCCTTTTTCAATTAGTGATTACACTACTTAGAACAGATGCCGGTGTCCATGCTCTTCGCAACGCGGTGATATGCCAAGTTCCGGTTGAATATGCGACTTTGGATTCTAGCTTAGAGACTAAAAATCGGCATATTAGAATGTGGAATAGTGCTATCGACGAATTTTCACCAGGTTAGAGACCGTGCAGTTTTTCGTTTCTCGCTATTCCGTCCACTCAGCTGGGAAATTTAGGATCTATGAAAGTGCTGGGTCTGAATAGTGTTGCAGCTGGGTTCTGCATTCGAAGGCATGTCGCATACAGGTTCGCTTTTTAGCTGCTTTTTGCACTGAGTGGGACCATTTGTCCGAGCACAACATTGAGGGTGTGACTCAAGGTGAGCTGTAGATAGGTTTCTCCAATTACCTTATCAGGGAACCAAGTTGTTGACTTTCATGTGCAAAAAATAAACAGTGTAATCAGTAATAGATTTAATCTTTTCCTGGTATTTATTGCCCTATCCTGACCTCTGGTTTTTGGCTTGGTCATGAGCTGTAGAAGGCTATTAAATGAAGTTTTCTGAAAAGCTCTTCCCAGTGAAGGCCATCTTCGACATCATTTTCTACACAGGCAATGACCGTACACCAGTGACTTTGGGCGGCGGTTAGGGCAGTTGCTTGAGTGACTAAAGCCTGGCCCCGCCTGAGGGAAGGCCAATTCATTCCGGTTTTTTAAAATGAGAAGTGTACTTGTGAACGTGCCTCGAGACGCTGAGTTCAAATGTGCACATTATCTGCGGAGGAATTCTTTGAAAGAGATTATGAAGTAGGACAGCGGAACGGTGACTCTCAGGCTCGGCTTCAGTGCCATCCGTACTTTTGCGCTTTTCAGAAATACAGCTAGAAAGGCCTCTATCGTGTTCTTGAAAAAGCAAAGTACTAATGGAGTCGATCCCATGACCTCTTGCCTGTGAGTTCGTGTCACTTTGCGCTTCCCTGCTTAACTTCTTTCAGGGAATCATTCCGCAGGGCGATACGGAATGCAGTACGGAATTTCAAACTTGGCCCGATACACGCGAATATTTTGAGCTTTAAAGATTCGATCCGCATTGTCCAGCGCTCGGCTTCCACAGATGGCTTTTGACCTTCCCTCCTTTGTCAATCATAGTCCGGTATTTCCCGGTTTCCGCACTGCCTCCCCTCGCACCGCTTTATAAAACTCGTGGTAAAACTCCACCTACTTCGTTGCATGTCCCACCCACCTTTTTCTTTCTCGCCAACCTCTTCCCACTTTTCTTCGGTCTCTGAACTGTCCTTGAGCCGATTCATTTGTTTGGTGGCAAATCCCGTTTTAGGTGTATGCTCACACGCCAAAGAAACACGCTTCCTTCCTTAGCTCTCTTTTTTTGATCTCTGGAACTTTCTCAAACCGGGTAAGTCTGACAAAAAACTCCACCCACCACACGCGTGATCTGGTCTCCAGGACTTCTTGGACCAATTTATAGATGTTTTTCTTGGATAACCCCCCCCCCTCATATTTGGCTCACGCCCCACCCGCCTATAGATGTTTACCTCTCTTCCGCAGTCGAACTCTATAGCCATTTCCCCCGATCTCCATGATTTCTTGGAACCAAGTTATAAGTTTGTTAGTAAACTTCGCCAACTTTGGCCACCAATAACAATTAGCCTCCCCCTTCTCTAACCACTGTCGTTTTTTTTTCTCGTTCTCCAAGACCTCTCGGAACCGAATCAGAGGAATTTGCAGAAACGCTGTTCATTCAGGGTATTGCTCCGGCCATTCGGGGAGGCGGCGATGCAGTTGCCCATTTCATGTATGCTACGGACTTTTAGTTCGTTCGCCTCCCGTACACCAACTTTTTTTCTACTCTGTAAAACCGTCTCCAAAACCGAGTTTGGGACTTTTCTCACAGGCATGGCTTTTGGGAGAAGCCACTGCCCACCGAAAGTTGAGTCTCCCTAATTCGATCTGGCTTATCAGTGGAAAACCACTGATAAGCCAGATCGAATTAGGGAGACTCACCTTTACCCACTTTTGCCCTCTCTCTAGACCCTTTTGGAATGCAATTTGAAATCTTGGCCCTCAGTACAGCTCATTTCGTAATGAACGTACGCCCACTAGTGGGGCGGGTTCCCGCCTAGCCTATGTGTGTTTGTCTCGCGATATGCTCCACCCAGGTCTCTCCCGGTCTCTCCTGGCGGATCCCCAGTAACTAGGGATACAGGCAGACGGAGCGCTTCATAGTAAATAGGATACATCTCATTTAAAATGGTATTTGTTCTGCGTGGATGGCCTTTTTGTAGTATAAACTGTGGTAAAAGCTGTGAGAGAGTGCGCTGTGAAGTGTCCGTGCAGTTAAATTGGCTGCATACGACTGAATGCATCCGCTTCCTATACATAGCATATATTCTTATACATAGCCTTCCTTAAAACTATAGCATGCCGATAATGTAGTCTAATCAGTTATAACGAGAGGCCTAAACGCTCTACTAGTTTGTTGTAGACGCCTTGAGTGGTACTGCAGCCTGCTTCATCTTACTGTAGATCTTACTCTTAGCTATTTCTTTGTATTAAAGTTCTGTCTCACTGAAACTTTCCAGGAGATACACCTATCGGATCGCGGTGTGTCGTGATTGGGATCTGTGGGAGTCCATTCGAGAATCTCCGTCCAGAGTTTGTTCCTCAGAAAAAGACTACGCTTGGCGGTTACCTCCTGGATTTTCACCAGAAAAGGCATCAGATGCCTGCAAATTCTTCGAAGGTGTGTTAACTAACGTGTGATGGGCGACCGATGTTCTATGTTGATGTTCTAGTGATAATGGTTTTCGGGAGGTTCCTGCGCAGAGCTATCGCATGAGCGCCCCTAAGCTCATTTTCGTTGCATAAATTAGGTTATTTCGAACGCCGGCGGGATGCTTTGTCTCTGAAAATCGATAGCGGCGAAGCAAAACCTTGAATCTCGTGGTTTTCAGTATGACGTTGTCTTTCGGACCGAATAATCATGCTTTAGGCGAACATGTGATGGGCTCGTTCTTCAAGCATACAGCCCGTGATAAACGAAAGGAGCCGTACCCCAGAAGTACCTTGCGGAATATACTGCTCTGTCAGATTTCACGAGGTGAGTAAAGATTCTACAATACTGGCAATAAATGTCTGCTTTTAACACATTTAAAACAGCCTTTTTTGCTTTGGGACGTGGGACGACCGCAATTTTGCCGCCGCCACACTTTTATATTCATGGATTTTATGTAATAAATGAACCATGAATACCACAAGGTAATTTCAGTAATCTATAAGGCGTTAATCATTCTGATATCAAAAATATGTAAAAAAAAATTGCGACAAAAGGTTGGTAGGCGATCAGGCAGCCTGTATGGGCTGCCGCCGGCGTGAATGTGTAATTAGAGTTCAGAGCAAAAATTACGCAGATGAGAATAATGTCCTGGCTTCTTCTGAAGGTATTGCCCATGAAACAAGTGTTTGCAACGTCCTGCACATGGCATGAGGCAGCTCTAGAAAGTAGGGCCCATCATACCTCATAGGTTCAATGCTCGACTTCGAGTCATTACTCGGCAGCAGTCAGGGTGAGGGTTAATTGACTACTCACCCCGGCAAACCTGTGATTTTCACAAATGATGTGTTACCAAACTGCCCCTGCTGTAGTATAGGAGGAGTCTTGGACTGGCAGAAAATATTTGAAGTCGTTGCTTGAAAGGTGCGATTTCGACATGACAAAAGATTGTGGAAACCAGTTGCTAAAAATCTATCATTGTTCAGCTAGTTGGGAAAAAACAATCACTAGTGCCGAAACAAGTAAGGCGCATCAGACTTGTGAGATTGGATACCAGAAGATTTGTGTGTAAAACGCGCGAATGGGCTAAGGTTCAAGGGCGAGTAAGCTGATGCGGACACAGTGTGAGATCTCGCGTTCGCCCATGTCGCTGTTGCCGGGCATCGCTCATAGCCTCAAAAGTAGGCGGTAAAATATTAGCGAGGATTGAGACGGCTATTGTTTAGCAGGGCACTCGACCGTGGGAACATCAAAGTAGCCATGTCCGTGAAGGAAATTCAATCGTTCTCTCGTGTTTCAGGCGAGCATATTTCTATTCCGAACGACATCTACGACTACTATAACGTTACGATTGTTTCGAGGTTCATTTGTCAGAGAGCAGGTAAGGTCACCATTTACAAACCCAATAATTTTTTGGCTTATAGATATAGAGCTCTTTTCGCAAGTTAGCTTGCATGTTTGTTGAGGCATCTTGACTGATTCTTGAACGCTCAGGTAATTCCTTTGCAAAACTAGCGTTTTTTTTTTCATAGTCCACATGACTGACAGGCATGGGTCATCGTACTTGTAACAGCCGGTAGTTACCATGCTGCTTTTCTAGTAATAAGCTTACTCTTGGCTTTTTTCTTGTGAATCGAAGCGCTCAAATCTAATGCTTTTCTCCTTGAAAGCACTTGCGCTTCATCCGATTGTCCGAAGATGGCTCTAAATGGGGTTGACCGCAATGTCTGAGACAGTTCCATCAACTCCAAAGAGTGAATTGTGTTTATCGCTCCAATGCGCGACCTGCATTGCAACCACAAAATGGGAGACCTGCAGCGTCATTGTCAGTTTGGAAAGGTAATACCACCACTATTGTGGGATTATTGATGATCTGCACTGGCGAGCCGGTTCAAACCAATTTTATTCGGAAAAATAAATGTGAACAGAATCGGATGAGTCAGCAGGAGGAAGGCCCAGCCCTGATTCATATGGACCTTAACAAAGAGGAATCACTTCTGTCGCCTTTTCACTAGTTTATTGTTTAGTTAAATTGAAAGTGCTAAGCCATATGGCGACGGTCTTGTTCTTGAGCCCTTCCTCAGCAATTCACAAACAAGCACAGTAATAAATAATCATATGATCTTGTCCGGGATAATGGTTGATAAACCGATTTGAGAAACTTTTGATTCGTTCGATGAATTCCAATTATCATGAAGAGTGATCGGTTTTCCACTGCGCACAATTCCGTTTACGACCGATAATTATGCCAGTCCTTGCGCTTTTCCTGTGTGTGAATAGTGACTCACCCATCACCCGTAAAATTGCACACTACCCAAGGTTCACAATGTGGGACTCGTTTTCCGAGTTTGTGCGCCTTGCAACTGTCAATTTAGCGCATTCAAGACGGAGGCTAAAACACCTACCCCAGTGCCCTAAATGTTATTTATTATTTGCTCAGGATAGGATTTATGGGATCGATTTTGCAGCTGGAAATGTCTTGGATTCAAGCTTGGACTGTACTGCCGCGCTAGGTCAATTATGTCAACTAAAAACGTCTGGACTCGAAAAGCTCTGGAGAAAACTGATATTCACGGTCGTAAACCAGATCTAAAAAATCCTGTGGTCTTCCTATGGTAAGGCCTTCAACCTTCAAAGGGATAATCCAGGCAAGAGCTGTTTGAATGATGTCTCTGGGTCTGTAGGATAGACCCCCAGAGGGCAATAACGGATGTAGCACTCCCGTGTATGAAATCGCGTGACAAGATCGCTAGCTTCTTGCAAAAACCGCTTCAGTCGCTTCAATTTTTTTAGTCCCCTGCTTACTGTTGTCTGGCGCTCTCTCATTCTTTCAGCTCTCTCGCTTGTCCTCTCTGTATTGGCTCAGTTTCTTATTGCCTTAGCATAGCTGAATCGAATGACTTATTAAGCTCCTATCTTTGATGCTTTGACGGATTCTTTCCTTTTCATTTGGTGCTGGATTACATCACCCCTATGCCTTCATTTCGTGTGCAAAACCCACATTTGATCTCGGGGCATCTGCCTTTGAGTTTGAGATCCACAGCATAAGAATAGATTTTTCACCACTCAAGAATGTCGTATCCTAATCGTATCGGTTCGTCCTTGGCGAATGACGAGACTTGCATTGCCATCCCGAGCGATGGAGGTCAACGAGGGTTCCTTCGAGTAAATGGGTTTCGTTAGCGCGGCGGATTTTTTTCGGCGACGACGTCGACGCCATTTTGGGCCATTCGCAGAGTGCTAAATGACTTCGTTTCAGATCCGGCGCATGATGTCCTGCGTGGTTTTTCACGGCTACGATCGTCTACCGCTCGAAACGATTCGTTGGTTGCTGAGGAATCCGATCAGCTCAAACTTTTACGACCTTCGGATAAGGATCGCACCACCGCAGGGACTGTTCCTGACAGATGTGGTGTTCCCACCAGAGATGTTCACCAAGCCCTTCCCGTGTTACCAGCATGGATGGGATCGTCCTCAGGAGAATTCTGAAGAAGTAGCGGAGGAAAAGCAGTTGGAAGACGAGTGCTGACATTTACTATCACTTTCTCTTAGCGATTCTAGTGAAATCCTTGTTATTAGAAAACTTTGCAATTCATTGTTTTTCGTTGTTAAGTTTGTTATTGATTGAGGTAAAACCACCATAGTAAAGAACGAATTTGGATACTGTTATTCATAGCATATTTGTTTACTTTTGATTGTAGTCTGCTAGAGTTCAGGGCCTTTTTTTCGAAGGCTCCAACCAGATCTTTCTCCCAAAACAGGTAACAAGACGTTAGGGTATGATCATTTTAGACCTAGGTATTATTTCGCTGCCTAATCTGGGTCTGGGTTGGTAAATAGGCTTCTGGTGTTTTGTTTCTGTGTTTGAATTCGTTCCCTACTCGCCTTGCTGAAAATTGGCCTGTACTGCTTTGAAGCATTTTTCTGCTCTAACTTGGAAGTTCAGATATCCACGGGGTAAAAATCTTTGTGTATCCAGGGGTAAAAATCCGTGTTTTCGGGGACTGCTAATCCTCAAAGGCAAAAACTGTTGAAGTGAGTCGGTGCATTTGCGCGGAAGGCAGGTGTTAGACTTTGCGATCAGTCGCTAGGAAATCGCGCGATTCGAGCGATTAATCTCGGCTCCTCCTCTCAAATCAGTTGGCGCATTGCTGAAATCACTGGAATTGCTGCGCATCGCTCAGCTTGCTCGATCGCCAGCGAATCGCGCGACTCGCTGGCAAGCGATCGCAACGTCTGGCACCTACCTAAAGGATGGGAAGGCCACAGACGATTCAACTCTTCTGATATGGTTCTGTGGGTAAAATAAAATAATGGCAATGGTTTGGGCGATACGCCACGTTAAATGTCATGAGGTGGAGGGCTGGAAAAAATGTCGTGCCCTGGAAAAGCTCTTGACAAACAGGACGGTAGACAAGAACCTTGGAATAGCTCTGTTGTATGTACATATATGGCCTGAATCAGGCATTGCAATTGAAAGACGTGTGCGTAACGCTATGAACTATCTACCAACCCAATACCAAGCCGGTGGAGAAGGAAGAAAAAGTCAGAGTTTTGATCACCTTTTGTCTGGGGCGCCATGCGTTAATATTACCTATTGGAACGTGGAGCTATGTTGTAATCATTAGGGGCCGATGAGTGTGATTTTACGAGGGCTAATTCTGAATGGCAGGACTTGCCTTTCAAACAACTCATACACTATGTCTGATCAACCTCTCCCGGAAACACCTGCGGTGTTCAGGAAGTACCCAAAGCTATATTGGCTGGATCCTGAAAGTAATCCTTAAGGCGGACACAGATGGCCTTGATAGATGCAGGGTTTTGACCGTCTGGGGCCGTATGCTGAATGTTGGGTAGGGGACGGGGATGGGTGAACGTTGGGGAGGTTCGTCGCAGGACCCTTCTGGGCAGCTGTCGCACCTTTGATTTTGCAGCTTTGTTTTCACCCTTTTACTGTTTCTGATTGTATATTCGCACGTAAATATCTTTCTTCATACCAAAAGCAGCGATGAAAGAATACAAACAGAGCTGCAATATTGAAGGTGCGACAGCTGCCCAGAAGGGTCCTGCGACGAACCTCCCCAACGTTCACCCATCCCCGTCCCCTACCCAACATTCAGCATACGGCCCCATTTGTCACTGGTGTAAGAGCGCGAAGACTCGGTCCCAAATAAACCCTCAAGCGCGCTGAGGGATAAAATCCACCATGACGTTCGATGACTCATTAAGACCGCACCGCTCTCCAGTCATCGTTATCTGCCTTTCCCTCTAGTGACACACGCATACAATAATGTAGCGATTGCACTAAGGGGGATCAGAATCCCAAGTGTGTGGGGATTCGGCCTTTCACCGCAAGTCATTCGCTCAAAGTGCGCAGTGCTTTTTCCAAATGTTCAAAGGCGACCACATGAGTGTTGCGTTTCGGACAAAGGGTTTAAAAAAAGATCTAGCTATATTCTCTCACGGGTAAACTAAGCACCACTCAGCAGAACTTCAAAGAAAAAACCCTCCACTTCGAGCACTGAACTTCCGTCGGATTTTTTTGTCTTTCCAAAAATAGCGCCGGACTGGGCTCAGTGCTCTGCGGGGGAGGGGGCAGCCCGTAACATTGCGGTCAGGTTCAAGTTAAAATACCCTTACCTGTCAGATTAAGCTCCCAGAAAGAGGGATTTCAAGTAGCGTAGGCTATTCTTAATGTGTTCCGGAATTCGTTCCCGCTTCCCCGGTTTTAGTCTTAGTCTCAGTAGTCTTTTTCGTGAGGGCTGCCCCAGGCATACTGCGCTCAGAACTGGTGGCAACCCTTTTGAACAGAATACTCATCATCAATAATCACTACCAGATATCAGTCAAAGAGACTAAAAATGCGACCAAACGCAGCACCCTGCTACCAAAAGCTATTTATTTTCGGGGTACGGTAGCGGCGCACGTCTGTGTGCCTTGACGCATGATTGCGTACATTTGTTGGAGCGATTTCATTGTGGGCAGGTACACATTAATCGAAGTTGTTTACGTGTGTAATGGGGCTTTCTTGCGCCCATAATGCTATGATTGTTTCCACAATCTATTTCTACTTTTGTAGTGTTCAGCTTTTTCTCAGAATGGTCGCTAAAGCTACTCTGTATCGTTACTTTTTCGTTTGCCTCACCGAACTTTGATGATGTTGTTCATCTTTGTGAGTTTTATTGAATAGCGAAACAGAGAACGCTTGACTCTTTTCGCTTTTGCATA
The DNA here is from genome assembly GCA_036418205.1 of Ostertagia ostertagi. Taxonomy (NCBI): domain Eukaryota; kingdom Metazoa; phylum Nematoda; class Chromadorea; order Rhabditida; family Trichostrongylidae; genus Ostertagia; species Ostertagia ostertagi. The sequence goes on from MU868564.1 coordinate 63,969, forward strand.
CTAAGTTCGCGAATAACATGACAGTCTTGCTTGCCGGTTTCTTTCTGAGGTGATTTTGTTGGAAAAATACAACCAAATCCTCGACATGGGCTTTCAAGCCTTTCTTGGGAGTGTACATGTGGACCTTAACTTTATCTTCTGGGAGAGAGTGATATTCACTGAGATTTCTTTTTACAAGTGAAACTTCTGGAACGCTGCGGGTTTCTGTTTTTATTTATCATTTGAACATTTCAGTTTTTAGATGGTTTCCTTGATAAACGCGTGTTGCATTGCCATCACGCTTCAATACATCTTCCATTAAATGTTGAAAGTTGGAAGTGCGTGCTGCTGTGAGCTTAGCGAGATATTTTCGACGAGAGTCCGAGAGTCAGTTCATGAATTTCGATGAGGTCGTCAGCTCGAGCAAAGCAGCAGCATATCCTGCAGTTGCTTGACTTGTCACTTTCTTATGTTTACAGTTTTAGCACCGGGTAAAGATATCAGGTGCTGGTAGGCTCCGGCCAAATACCTCTGGTTGTTGTGCGATGGTGTTAATTCATGGACGCAACGCACCTCTGGGAATTGCCTGTTGGACATTGGCTGTTGTTGCACGAAAATTGACTGCGTGCTTTCAAATAGCTGCCTGTTTTTCTTCATCCTCTGCGTCCGGATGTTCCTTGTTCCTTGGAATTGTTCTCGTGCAGAATTTTCCATTCTCTTGGCTTATCATTCTTTACTTACGTTGATATCTGCCGCTGACGCATCACTTTCAGTGCTCAGGAAGCGTCCCTTTTGTTTGAGATGCAAATTCACCAACAGTTCAAATCGATTTTTGCCATGCCAAATTGCTCCCCGGATAGGCCTTACAGTCATCCAAGGGTCAAGTAACGTCTTGTGCATAATTCAATCTAGTTTTGCTATTCCAAAGTGCAGACAGATCTGCGTGCGGTCTTGCGTTGCGTTTTGGGAGACCAATTTGTTTGACGGCGGTCAGCGCTTTACCACTTGTCTGGTCCTATGCTATAACACTGCGAGTAAAGGACTGTTGATTAATTTTGAGTTTTTTTAAGATCATTTTGTTGAGATTCGCAACCGAATATGTTCTTCTGTGAATGCCTTGCTCTCCTGAGAGCCATTCTTTACTTGTGTCCTACTGAATTCGAAAAATTTGCTCTTGTTCTCGCTTTTTTTCGCTTTGGACCTCATACGTCATTTTCACTGCATAGCTTTCATTGCAAACGGAAACAAAGGAATGCAGAATCCAGTGTTGCGTTGTTCCAGGGGGATAAAGGGAGGGAAATTTCTACCTTAAGAAAAAACCAGCCACCCAGTTTGCTTTCTTTTCTTCACAACTGTTCCATGTGGAAAAGATTACAGTGGTGAGAGGTATACACAAAATGGAGGTATTTTTCTAGTATTACCTTTCAGTTGGATCTCAGCCTTTTAATCCCTGCATCACATTCCATTTAGACGCGATATGATTTTTTCTTTTTCACGTTTTTTTTTCACGAATTACGGTATGCCGAATTTTGCTAAAGTTATTTCAATGTGTGACTTGTTGAGTTGTACTGAAGACATGAAAGGTGACATGTTGCGTAGGAAAGACCACGTACCGAGACACACTGGACAAACACTGGATGGTGCGTCGCCGACGCAGTTTCCCATTATGTGAACGTGGTAGGGGGTTTCGGAATGTTATTTTCCGCAATTATGTTGTGATCCTTCCACGTGAAGCCAAAAGAACGAAGCAGGGGGCAGATTTTTGACGTCACCGCGTGCCTGACACTTCATAGAAGAAATTTTCGCGGATTGATGTAAGGCTCTGAAATTGTTACTTCGAAGGGTAACTTGAGAAATGGTTTTGAGTGCCAAATGCCTCTGTTTTTCAGGGGTCAAATGTCGCCCAGGCGAATTAATCCTTCAAGCCCGGTCGAATAATCGGTACTAGACTTGTTTTCTAGGAGAAACTGCTCACCTCTACTTTGGTTCACCCTCTCAGAGCGTTGTGTATGTTCGAGTTGCAGATGCTTTTACGATTCCCAAAGGAAGTAGTGTACGTGTCGCATACCAAGAAGAACGCTGTCAGTGTTGCATGCGTCATCCTTTATCTTCGAGTACAGGTTTATTCCGCTATCTAAACACAATTACAATGTTCGTTCGCCAGAAAAGGTTTGTTCGGGAAATAGACACTAATCGAAGCTAATCTGCCGTGCAGTTACCGTTTCGCTCTATAGCAACAGCAGTTTTTGTCGCAGTGTCTAATTGGCTAATCTGTGCCCAACAGATAAAATTGCTTCGTTTCCAGGGTTTCACAACGTTCTTTGGAATATGACTTTCGAACTGACGCAAGGCGTATAACGGCTTGATAAGCTCATGGATCATTCAGTAATTTGCAGTGTTCCGTGCAGGTCATGGTAGTGTACAACCTCGGGGCGTTTGTTTTTGAGCGTCGTTAGTTCGTGGTCCTTGAAGGCATCGCCTAATGAATTCTCACGGTCTTTTATTTCTTCTATAAGGGTACTACTACAGGCGATGTACAAGTTTCATGCATGGAAATTAAGTTTCCGAAGGAGAAGAAGCAAAACCTTTTAAAACACTTTTTGGGTGAGGGTGGTTGCGGACAATGCCGTCTCGGGAAGATTGACATGTCTGGTGGCTGAATTGTATTCTACATTACCACTTTCCTGAGTGGTCTATTTTTATAGGCAGTTGCAATCGCAGACACGAAATTCACGTCACCAGTCACGTCCTTCATTCCATGAGACCCGTTGGCTCCGCCCATCCGTCCCCAAGTGTAGTACGAACGTTTGTTTCTTTTCGAAATCTTAACTTTCATATATGAAGCTTTCTATAGCATCTCTATTGGTCGCAAATAGCAGTTTTTATTGGGGAATGGAAGAGCACAAATCTCCGTGGATGGTTCCTTTAAGCATTTCAGATCTCCCATCGGTTTAGGGCGTGACCCATTGGAAGGCTGTTACTGAGCAGGTGTGGATGGTCGAGTCTCTTACTTTTTCTTCTAATTATTGGGCTTCAGTGAAATAATATTCGACCTTACTGGTGTCGCATAACACCTAGTACAACTGTACTACTGGTTACGGGACTAGTTGACACTAATAATCCTTGAACGCTATAACTGGAATACTTATTCCTTTTCGTGCGTTTTCGCTTGTCGAAGATCTATTTCCGGCTTCGAGCAGTATCGAATAAACTGTGCGCGATTGCGGCGGCGTGCGTCACTTCATGTTATCTCGACACTCACACTTTTTGCGCCGTCCCCTAACAACGATGACTTGTCGTCGTCGTTTCATGCGCTACGATCTGCATCGCTGTAGCATCGCTTGGTTTCACGCCTTCGTCACTTTCCTCCGACTTAGTCATTTATTTATGAGCTGTATCATCTATGGCTTCTTTTCCATCGATTTGTTCCATATTGGGGATATGGGCAGAAATCGTGTAATGCAAGAAGCGTTTTCGTCATTTGTGCAATTTCGACGGGCTGAATTCGGCCTGGACCAACAGGGTTTACCTCTCTACGGAGCGGTTTTGCCAACTGAACAAAGGGTGATTTCCCCAAGGCATTTTACGAGCGAAATTTTCCTTGTGAATGCTGTTTTTGTTACGATTAAGGACAAATGGGTGGCGCATTTCATAGGTTTTAATCGAAACAGATCGATCTTTGGTTGTGTATGGAATGCAACAAGGATTAGAGTTTGGAACCTTAAGGTCTCCCCCTAGGTAACACAGAATTCGGGGTTAAATGTCCGGGTCATACATTCTCTTTCATGTTTCTTTTGCAAAACCTATTTTGCTGGAAACAGTGGCAGAAGTCCCAAAGTGCATGTCTCTCTTCTTACACTCAGGCATTTAATCGATTCAATTGCGGTTTTTAAGAATAGTCGGTTGGAGACGGTGAGAATTAATGGGTTTTGCTGTTTTCTTCTGTCCCTCTGCCTTCACAGCAAGCGGTGAAGGTTTCTCACCAAAAGGATGGGTATGTCATGCTGCTACGGAGGTCTATGGAACGGGATAGTAGTTGGGAGGCGCGTAGAAATGGGCTGGAAACGTTGGAGGGGTAGGGTAAGGTATGCACTCATGGCAGTCCCAGTGAATATTAGACGGTCCTTTCCTTAGGGGTGGGGACATTTAAAACAGGACATTAGAAACCGGGTGGCACTAGGACTAAGCCTAGGAGAGGGGAGAAACACCATGGAGAACCAAGGGAAAGAAAAAACATCTTTTCTCCGTAAAATGTGTCTTTTGTAGTAATGCAACCCTCCGCCACACAATAAAACTGGTTTTGAGCTTCTACTGCAGGGGAAATTGGTACCCTGATAACAAATGTGAAAGAGGTTCTTGATGATAGCGCCAGAAAACGCTTCGGGGGTTTTGGGTTGTAACAGTTGAGCAGGTCCAAAGATACTATTCAAGAGCACTTCACTAAAAAATGAAAATGAGGAAATCTAAAAGCCTGAAGAGTGACCCTCTCTTCGTCGTCAAGAACCTCTCCATGAATCGGCTAGGTCAGAATACTCAATAAAAAATCTGTAAGGAGGGTCATAGTACTACCATGCAGACTGCTAGACCCACCTGCAAGCTCAACTCGCTGTGTCTGACATCTTCCTCAAACCTATTCATCGAATGTCTTCTAGGCGCTCATGTTGATGAAGGGGACATCGAAGTGAGTGATCCACTTGCAGTACTTGGGACTAAGCCTTAGAAAGGGAAAGGGATTTTGAAGAGGACGTGGGCAACCTTGGTTCTGCATGGTGTTTCTCCCCTCTCCCAAGCTTAGTCCTAGTGCCACCCAGTTTCTAAATGTCCTGTTTTAAATGTCTCCACC
>MU868564.1:69741-79757 GCA_036418205.1 Ostertagia ostertagi
ACGTTCACATAATGGGAAACTGCGTCGGGCGACGCACCATCCAGTGTTTGTCCAGTGTGTCTCGGTACGTGGTCTTTCCTACGCAACATGTCACCTTTCATGTCTTCAGTACAACTCATCAAGTCACACATTGAAATAACTTTAGCAAAATTTCGGATACCGTAATTCGTGAAAAAAAAAAACGTGAAAAAAAGAAAAAATCATATCGCGTCTAAATGGAATGTGATGCAGGGATCAAAGGCTGAGATCCAACTGAAAGGTAATACTAGAAATAATACCTCCATTTTGTGTACACCTCTCACCACATGGAACAGTTGTGAAGAAAAGAAAGCAAACTGGCTGGCCTGTGTTTTATTCTTAGGTAGAAAATTTCCCCTTTAATCCCTCTAAGGTGAAGACATCGATGAATAGGTTTGAGGAAGATGTCAGACACAGCGAGTTGAGCTTGCAGGTGGGTCTAGCAGTCTGCATGGTAGTACTATGACCCTCCTTACAGATTTTTTATTGAGTATTCTGACCTAGCCGATTCATGGAGAGGTTCTTGACGACGAAGAGAGGGTCACTCTTCAGGCTTTTAGATTTCCTCATTTTCATTTTTTAGTGAAGTGCTCTTGAATAGCATCTTTGGTCCTGCTCAACTGTTACAACCCAAAACCCCCGAAGCGTTTTCTGGCGCTATCATCAAGTCAAAAACACACATTTTGGTGGAGGCAAAAGATGTTTTTTCTTTCGATGGAAGGGTTTCAAGCAGCTGAAGTATTCCAAGCCTCTCTCCTAAGCTTTTTTGTATGGGAAACTCATTTGTCTGTTTTCTTGTGTTTTATTTTACAGTCCGTGTTTCTACATGTGTTCATCGTGGCGTAAAGTTCTTTTGGTATTCATTCATTTTGTGTAATAGTGAAGCTTTTACATCGACTGCGATATGCCGGTTAGAGTGTGCTTTTGTATGAGATTCATTATGTGGTTCATTATGTATAAGTTCGCTGATCTCATTTCCTTTTTCGTCGTGAAAATACATCCTAACGAGACGAATGTGTCATTACTTTTTCTTGAAGTGCTGCTCGAACATCGAATTTCTCGCGCTCATCGCCACGGATATCACACTGGCTTGCTGTCGGACTTGTCGCTAAGAGCGGAGGTTTTTGACTTTTTCTTTGTAGTGTCAAGTTTTAGGACCCGCTCGGGCACATTATTTAATTACATTTTACTATACCGACTTACTTTTTTACTATACTTAATTCCACGTTTTTAAGGATGTGCAAACGGCTCGGCCAGTTGCTGCCGTCAGCGATAGCTTGGTCGTTGATCGTGATTTGTACTCTTTGTTTTTACTATTTTCTTGCGCCTGCCGTTGCCGTACGATGGGGTTGGTGAGTGATGTTGGCTTTTTCGGAAGATTCGTTTCCTAAGGGAGTTCTGGAATGTCGATTGCATGTGTAGGCTCAATATATCTTCCTCTTCTGTTGCCCTATCGAGCAAATTTATAGTCGGTGTTATTTTAAATGTATTGAAGTTCTTTTATGACCTCTCTTTTTCGCCTTATAAACGCCCTGGGTTAGTCATGGCCGCAAGTTTAAGTGCAGTGGTCGCGATAATTTGACGTCGATGAAATATGAAAATCACCTGTATACCCGCCGTCCCATAAATCACCGAGCTCCTTGAGTGGGCGCTAGTAACGCCTCTTTTTGTCCCTGTAGTGTGCCGGCCTACTCCAATGACTCTTAGAGGGGCACTCAGCTTAGCAATTCTTCCGTTCACAGCTTTCGTAAAAATGCTGACTATTAGGTCGGCGGCGTTCTGGTGTCGTCGGGGACCGCCAGATCCACGTTTCATCAAGAAATCGCATCACGTGTCCGGCCCATCTGATCCGATCAGAGGAAATATGAAAATAGAGGTTCCACATGGTGTGGCGGTGAAGAAAAAACCAATGGAAACGTCTAAAAAACAAGAAATGGTCCTTTGCTGTGATATTTAGCCCTTAAGGCGGAAATTACGGCCAGATAGTGGCGGATTAGGTGAACTAACCTGTTACGTGGTTAGGGGAATAAAAAATATGGCACGAAAGTCTAAATGAGTTATGACCATATCTTTAATGGTGAGTAGGCTCTTTTTTAGCACCTCATCACGGTTCAAACCAGTTATCGTGGCCGCTGCCGTCAAAGCACTCCTTCCTATTTATGATTTCATTCGGGTAATTGCGTTGGAACGGCAAAGCCTCGGATGTGTTCTGATGTGTAATAAAAAGAAATTCATCGAAAGGCCCGATTACATGGAACTGAATAGCGCCTCTGTATGGTTTCTACGGTTACTGATCTAGTGTATTACCTCGGTGCAGGGATGGCGATTGGAGGGGGCCGTAGTTGGGGTTAACGAAGGTCAAAAGGTCGGAGGGGTGGTGCTTTTATAATTTGTTGAGGTCGAGTGCGCGAGAGAACGGACTTCGATCAATTTTGGCATGAACAAAATTAGATAGTTTGCCTTTTTTGTGACGTATTTGCTCCCTCCTCCACCCTACCGACGACGATTTTGAAGAGAGAAGTGGGTGAAGCGATGGGGGTGGTATGGAGTGGGGGCAGGGATCGTGGGAAAAATTTCAAATCGGCGGAACGTCACGGTTGACCTGCCTCTTACGATTTATGGGGAATCCTTCACTCATTTGATCTGATAAAGTCTGAAACCGTTCGGAGACCTTGACCAACCAGTGGTTACATCTCACTAAAAGCCCCGTATTCATTTCCAGTGAGTCGCTAGGATGATACGATGAGGGAAGTGGAATAGATTTTCGCAATTGACGGAGCTCTATTTATGTATTTTACCTTTCCAACTAGGTACAGTATTGGTTTAGCAGTTAGCACAGATTATTGTGTAGTTTTGACTAGGCTCTGGCTTCATCCATTAGGCATGTTTGTGCTCCTTACCTAGTGGCCATTTGGGGCCAAGAGAGCTCTCGTTTCCGGTAATTTACTGGTTGATATCATGCGGTTTGCATATGCATTCAGTTAGGTTCATGTGAGAAGGCTTTTGATACTGTATTGGTTTCTTCTGACAGGAGTGTTCCTATTGCAGGTACGGATGGACCTTATGTGGTGTCGATCTCATCATTTTCCTTATGGTGATCTCGAACCTGATTATGGCGATGTGCATGGATCCAGGCATTCATCCTTACGGTACCCTAGTGATACTTTTTTGAGAAACCCGATGCCTAAGAGAATCAAACTCCAAATCTTAAGTGATTGGCTTGTTTCTCTTTAGGGTATGCAACTGAGGAGATGATGACGGACGACTTTCGTTCTCCATTATATAAGAACGTTGAAATTAACGGTATCACCGTGCGTATGAAATGGTGTGTGACGTGTCAGTTCTATCGACCACCCAGGTCGAGTCACTGCTCCGTTTGCAATCGGTGGGTAATATTTTTGTTCGAACTGTAATTTGCGTTCTGAATGAAACCGGTTAAGTGGAGATTTATGATTTCTAGATGCATTGATACGTTCGACCACCACTGTCCATGGGTTCATAATTGTGTTGGAAGGCGAAATTACAGGTAAAATCACTCGCTCAAATTGCCACACAATGATCCTTGCAACCCATAACGAAATACTTTTCAGATACTTCTTTTTCTTCTTATGTTTTCTTAGTCTACACATGTTATACGTTGCCTCGGTTTGTTTGGGATACACGCTTGCGCACAGGTTCGCTTCTTATTTTTTCTCTTGTATTTTTACTTATTACTTGGCTCTTGATTTCAAGTCATTTTGCCGCGATTTTACATGATGATGCTTTTTCATTCTGGACTTTATGCGCTTTACTTTAATTTACGTTTGCTTTGCTATGCTGCGTTATCGCGCAAGGTCGATGGGGTCACAGCAGCGTTGAATAGGTGTGTGGGAATACAATCAGTTTTTTCTCCCACAGCCTTTTCGATACTAGCAACCGGGCAGCATGCCAGCTTGTTCCATTTCGTGAAGGCACGACCTCCCCAGTTCTCGAGCAGCATAACCTGTCGACCGCGGGGGATGGGTGGAGGGGGTGGGGGTTTCATAGCTGCTGGAACGGCAAAATTACAAATTTTTGGCTACAATTTCTTGATTCCCATACTTGAAGAGAATTTTTCTCTTTGAAGAATTTCCCTTGTTATGTCTCTCAAAAATAGAGTGCTCATTCTATCAGACGCCATCCCTCTTTTCTGGAAGGATCAAATGATGAAAAAAAAATTAAAAATTATGTCTAAAAAATCACTCGTTGAGATTTAGTCGGCCGACAGTCGGTTTGCAGTTAGGAACTAAGAAAATAGGCGATGATCGTTTTCTACAGGGGGGGGGGGCGGATGGCGATGTTATGTGATAAAGGGCAGATCTACATAGGCCCTGTCTGCTCTTGTAGTCCAAGTGGTAGATGTGGTGAGTGGAATGTGTTGTCGAAATGATCCAAAAATAATCCGAGCTTCCCCGAATATCTCTAACTCTGTATAAGCGTACTGCTTGTACCGTGGAATGCCTGCATAGATGCCTCTCATTAAGGGACGATCCTTATGGGGCAAGAGCTGCCGGAGTGGCGCTCTAATTTCGTGAATATTTCGAAAATGGAAAATCATAAACTTCTTCATATCGAGTTTTCTTCGTGCTGAAATTATGGAGTCTTGAAGGAAAGTTCACTTCCTGACTTTGAGCCTGGTGAATTTATTACCGTTCTACTGAATAGATTGTAAGCTGAAGCGTTTTGGTCGATTCCCATAACTCTATTTTGTAGTAGCTCGAAAATGCTCAGGGTGGTCAAGAAAGTTTTCCCCTTTAAACTCGACGTGATTTTTCTAAGCTCAAAGAGAACAGATCGCGCTTCTCAGTATGTGAGGTGTATATCTGAACAATATCGCGGCCAGCTGGTACTGTCTTTTGAAACACTTCAACAGAAGCCTCATTTTTATAGTGCTTCCAAGTAGGCGGTGTTGTAGACGAATTTAGCTCTAAGGCCGGAGCGCATAGTTCGGTTCGTGGACGACAGCAAACGAGCTGTCAAAAGTGTCGGCATTGTAAACGTGCGCGGTGCAGAACTATGATAGGCGCCCGCGGTCACCCATGCTAACGCCAGGACATACACGTACTGCGGGCGTGATCTGTATTTCGCGACCAGTCCACTGTACTGTGTGGAATAGTAACTGCGTATTGATCTACGACACTTACCGCGTCGCCTTCCATTTGCAACCGCGGTTTATGCGACCACTTGCGGTCGTTGCTGTCGTCCGACAGCAGCGGTCGTAAGTTCGCAGGTGTCGCAGATCGATACGCACCCAATGCTGTGCGACACTTGCGGTCGTTGCTGTCGTCCGACCGACTATGCGTCCGGCCTAAGTGTGCCAAGTTTTTTTTGCTTTACTTTTATGATTTCAGAGAAGATATTCTGAGCAGACCTAATTTATGCTCAATCGTTCTTCCTGGCGTTGTGTGCTATCTTAGCAGTACCTGTAGTAGGCCTTACGATTTTCCACATCGTCCTCGTTTCTCGTGGGCGAACTACAAAATGAACAGGTTAGTGACAATTACGAGTAGGCTTAACGCTTGTTTTGGTCATAAGATCGGGTGTGGTAGTTTGATACAGATTTTTTTCTGAAGGTACAACTTATGTGCCACGAGTTGAAAACACGCTACAGGGAGCTGGTATTCTGACATATATATAGTGGAACCCGTGCGCAGTGATTGCCTGCCATATTTAGGCTTTTGAAAAAGTCTGGAGATCACCTCTCCATTTGACATTGATTACTGTGCGAGTATTGTTGCCAGCGGAAGCGACCGAGCAATCGAGCAACGCAACACAGCTTTTGGTAGGTTCCGCGAGCGCTCACCACTAGGCGGGAGTAGCCGAAAATTTCAGAAGACTTCTCTCGATTATAGAAAGAGTCAGGCTAATAGCCAGATCGAGTCGAGGAATCGGCACTCTTAGAACTCTCATGATGAAGATCTCGAGAAATATTGTCATCTATGTACGCGTTCGAGTCCTTTAGTACAGCTGTTTCGAAAAGAGTCGGCAAGGTATACATGTGGACTCCGCTACAACTTCTTCCTCGGTTTTCGTCGCTTCGATTGGATGTCCGACATTATCTGGCGCTGATTAGAAGTGGTGCCGCTAACACAAAACTCACTCAAACAAGAGTCAGCGGATTGCGGACGCTAAAAGCGACCTCGAAATTCGTTCCGATTCGACCCACAAAAACCCATCATGACCGCAGAGGTTTGGGGCCGCACATGGACCGTTGTTTAGCATTAAGACATTTCACTTCTGCACCTGGCCGAAGACCGCCACGGCTGAGTTTCTTTCACATCCGAACTACAATAAAGATTGCCGTAAACTTTGTCCAGTGGGCCACGAAAACATCTATCTGCTTATATTATAGAAGCGCTCCTCAGGGCAAAACACTTAAATGAACCAGAAAAGTCTGAGCTTTGCTAAGAGTTCCATCCAACGAACCTCATCTCCTCCTGACTATACACTGCTCCGCATAATTATTATAAAGCCACCTATGTTTCCTGCAAAAACTTTTTTCCTAAGATACGTTCGAGGAAAGCTTCTATATGGAAAAGGATGTAGGTATGAATGTTCTTTTGCACACCAGCACAAAGTTCCAGCTTTGAAATTTGAAGAGTGTTTTTCTGCAATTTTTCGAAAAAGCCGCTCTGACCTATTCCGCATAATTATAAAGCCACCCCATACTTTCTCGTTGCCTTTCCTTCCTGCTCGATTGAATTTTTTTGTTGTTATCCACACTTCGTCTTTAGGTGAAAACGAGAGGAAAACCGTCACCATAATCTGAATAAAGGGAAATCGTAACAAAAATCGTGAAAGAGTTGAAGAACAGTCGCACAGCCCAAATTTCGGGCCAGGTTCGTTTCAGAGAAAACAATTTCTTCGAGCATAGTGTAGGATATGGAGTAAAATTGAGCCTTGGAGATCGTCCTTTGCTTTCGGATTCAGATACACGTCGTCTCATGAGAAAACCAAACAGTTCCATCAAGTTGTGCTCGAAAATCAAACCTTACTTGGAATTCAATTCTCCATCCGGTGTCTGTTCAGCGTCTGTGGCAGAACTGCAGGTTCATTCGCGAGTGAGAAATGTAAAGCGCATTGTTTATGACAACAAAACATCTCAAAAAGTGAGACAGTTTTGTCAAGAAGTGAAGCCGACCTGACTGGAGTGAGGGCGGTTTTTTACCTGTCATTTCCTACGCCTTGTCTTCCTTTCTCGAAACATTTTCTTACTCTAGATAACTTCTTCTTATGAGAAGCGTATCCTGGAGATAAAGAACTTTGGAAGAAAGGCAGGTGTATCGTGAGAAATGACAGGTAAAAAACCGCCCTCACTCCAGTCAGCTCGGCTTCACTTCTTGACAAAACTGTCTCACTTTTTGAGATGTTTTGTTGTCATAAACAATGCGCTTTACATTTCTCACTCGCGAATGAACCTGCAGTTCTGCCACAGACGCTGAACAGACACCGGTTGGAGAATTTAATTCCAAGTAAGGTTTGATTTTCGAGCACAACTTGATGGAAACTGTTTGGTTTTCTCATGAGACGGCGTGTATCTGAATCCGAAAGCAAAGGACGATCTCCAAGGCTCAATTTTACTCCATATCCTACACTATGCTCGAAGAAATTGTTTTCTCTGAAGCGAACCTGGCCCGAAATTTGGGCTGTGCGACTGCCTCTCAACTCTTTCACGATTTTTGTTACGATTTCCCTTTATTCAGATTTATGGTGACGGTTTTCCTCTCGTTTTCACCTAAAGACGAAGTGTGGATAACAACAAAAAAATTCAATCGAGCAGGAAGGAAAGGCAACGAGAAAGTATGGGGTGGCTTTATAATTATGCGGAATAGGTCAGAGCGGCTTTTTCGAAAAATTGCAGAAAAACACTCTTCAAATTTCAAAGCTGGAACTTTGTGCTGGTGTGCAAAAGAACATTCATACCTACATCCTTTTCCATATAGAAGCTTCCTCGAACGTATCTTAGGAAAAGAGTTTTTGGGCAGGAACATAGTTTAGTGCCTTATAATTATGGCGGAGCAGTGTACTTTGTGCACGCCCCCCAATCCTAACCTCGTTGGAAGATGCTTGACGTCTTGAGGCGAACTGCATCGAAAGGCGGCATCGAAGCCTTTGTCTGGCCTTCCTCGTATTGTGTCAAAGGCAGTAGCGATTTGCCTAGGCACTGGCAGGCTTTGTTGTACTGTGTTGGCCAGCATCTATCCGAATGGATCTACCTTTTGTGAAAATATGAGGAGCTGAATTCCAGGCTGAAAAATGTTCATCAAAACCTATTTGCACACCCACAATATTACTACAGATGATCTCGTTCCTTTGCGAAAGGTCTTCACGGCACATGTGACGACTAGCCTCGCGTAAAACTGTTGAGTCATATGGCTCTTTGACGGCTTGATCTGATTCATTTTGAATGCTGTCCAATTGATGCCACAATTGCTGGGGCATGCTTCTTTTCTCGAAAACGAAACCCTGTCTCGAAGATCCTCTATTCCTCGTTGAAGTATTGCACGGCTAATCCTCTGCATTTCTACCTTTTCGAGACAGCTCTCGAGCAAGCACGCATCCTTCGTCAACACAGTTCTAGACGTTAAAAGCCTTTTTTCAAAGGACTTCTCGTCTGCGAAAAAATTGCAATTGCCCTAGGTCCGCAAATACGGCTGGCTTCACGGCGTGAATCAGAGTGTACCAACCCAAAAGAAGAAGCTTTGATGTTCGATGGGGTCCTACTATTTCTTACTTTATAGGTAACTGGTAAATTCCAATCCGGCTACAATCCGTTCACGATTGGATGTATTGGAAATATACGGCGAACGTTGTGCGGTAGTCAATTTCCATCGTAAGTGCAGTTACAGTAATTGCAATACGCTTTCTTTTCTAGCAGAATTTTAGTGTTTTCATTCCTGTGCAGATTTAGCTAGCTGCATGTCTATTCATTGACAGTTTAAGGTTCACAAAGTATGAAGAAGCCGCTGCAAAACGAAGCCGAAAGAATCGTTCAGCTGTGGAAGATGTAAAAGTGAATGGTGCAATGAAGAAAGGGGTAAGTTATTGAATAATTCCAATTCTAAGATTGGTTGTATATGTTGTGTGAAGTCTTCGTTTCTAGTTTTCATAGTGCTTTCTGTCCAGTTTTGAATAGTTTTCATCCTTGTAGGATACGGATGAAGTAGACGAAACAACTGTGTTATATGTTCCGGATAAAGATGGAGTGAAGGATGGTCACATTCGAGTAAATTTTGTTTTAGCTGTTTTGAAATGTCAACATTTTATATCAGAAATCAGTCTTAAATTCTAGTTGAAACAGCTACGACTGGCTGACAGCCAATCAGTTGGAACGTCGTTGTCATTGACCGGAGCAGACCCGCCTTCTCAGCGAGAACGCGATGGTTCCACATGCAACCTGTTTGATTCAGCTCAAGGTTTGTGCTTTTCCTTTCTCATGCTAGGAAAGAATTGTAATGCGACGTCACATTCGAATCGCTCTCTTCATTTCTAGTCGATTATGCTTCCCGGAACTTTTTTAAACATTCCATTAACACTGCATTTTCCTCGGTCATAGAACGACCGCAATGCGAGCCAGTATTTTCTCATAGGGTTTGGTCAATCTGACGTTTCAATTTCGATCCACGTGTAGCTGTTTGTACCATCACATCAATAGGTCATTTTCTACTCGAATTGTAGGCTTCTATAATATTTTTTTAGTCTGACTTTTTGTTTTGAGCATTTTCTGTTCTCATAGCATCCAGTGCCGCCTATGAATCGCGAATAGCTTCAGATCGCAATCTAGAACGCGTGCTTGCAAAGAGGTTTATTTTGAAGGAAACGTTCACGTTTTGCTATGAATCCTCGATTCTGTGAAGGCGAATGACAAAGAAGTGGTTGGGATGTCCATAATTAAATAGTTTTCCATACTCTACCCTTCGTCGTAATGTTTCGTTTTTCCTATCTCATTTCTCCCTTTAATGGAGGTGCTTAAAGCGGCC
>MU868564.1:79857-90885 GCA_036418205.1 Ostertagia ostertagi
TACCACGCGAGCGGTCCGGGGATCAAATCTGGACTTGTCTGGGAGGATAAAAACACTGACATGCACATCGGCTGGCACCCGCAAATCATAGCCCGTTGCTCTAAATTTTTACCAGGCATCTAATGAATGGTTGAACTGGTTTCAGACGCCGCTATCGCCGCCTCACAAGTTCTCAATGGGGATCGTTCTCGTCCGCGCGGTTTCGCGGATGCAGTTCGAATTCACGATCAGCTCAGCTCACCAGCGAAATCTGTGGCGTTGTAGTGGAAGAAGCCAATGTTGGTAAGCCTCACGCTGCGTGGCAGCATTCTTTGGATGGTCCGTCTGACGATCTTCGTCGATTCGTCAAATGGATCGCGCGAGCAACGCCACACGTAGGTGTAGTGTCTTCTGGTCGGGTACCTACAGTGCTGCCTCCTGTTCTCTCTCTCTTTTCCCCAAGTCTCATTGTGAACTTATCGCCTAAATTTTTTCTTCGTTCGTTTCTCTTATGCTAAGCGCTTTTGAGCGCTGTTGAGTGTATTGGCTGAGCTGAGCGTTACATGTGTGCATGTCGTGGCTGAAGACGAGCTCTTCCTTTCTCTACTGATGGTAATTCGAACGAGTCGAAATTCTGGAATACGTCGTTGTTTTTTGCTTGTTACGTTCGTCTTTGATGATATTGAGTGTTGCGTTCTTTCTGTGCCAGTTTGCAATTTTTGAACTAACCTCTGTCGCCTCCTAATCTATTTTCGCAGTATATTTGTTCTCGTTGTGTTGCATAGGTTCCCGTATATATTTTCAATTGAATTCTGTTTTTTTTTATAATCTCTCCGTGTTGGTGTCTTCGACATGCGCTGGCTCCGTTCAGATGTTTGTAACTCTCTGGCGAATTGCAGCTGACGTCAGCTGCAATGCAACTGCGGCCAGCTGCATTGGCCGATGTCAGACTTTGCGATTGGAGCGATTTTGCACCAATTGCAGCGCCAAAGTGCGAGCGACGGGAGATTTACCCGAGCGGCGCCGTGTGTATCGGTCGTCGGCGGGTAAATCTCCCGTCGCTCGCACTTTGGAGCGATCCGTCGCTCCTGCAATTGGTGCAAAATCGCTCCAATCGCAAAGTCTGACATCGGCCATTCAGTCAAATATGAGAGACACATGCTTTCCATCCTCCGCTCTCTCTCTCAGTGGTCACGTCAATCCTATTTTTCCTGTGGACTATAGCGCACCTCATCCGTAAAGCCAACTCTGTGAAAGTATCCGCAGGCATCTCTCACCACTTTGTCATTCTTTAATGTGCGCATACTGGTATTTGTTTGTTTGTGTTTCTACTTGTCTTCTATTTGTGATGACGTATATATGTATATACAGCCCATGTCAGAAAGATGAGTATGTGTGAGTCGGCCGGTCTTAGGACGCGCGCAGTTGCGTCGCGGCGGATCGACCGAGTTGCACCTCGGGCGTAGCGTTCAGGGTTTTTGGGCTGTATGTGCTACTGTGTAGCTCTAAGCTCATCATCACCATCATCATTCGATTTATTAAGAACTTATTATTTGATTTTTTTTGTTCCAACGGATCGTTGGCTTTCATGTCGGATGTGGCTGAGAATTTCTAAGGTTGTTTCATTTGTTACAAAGCGGCATATTGTGATAAATTGTTATCTATTTGAAGAGATTACGAATTGTACATATGTGCTTGTTGATAGTCGAGCATTGTCATAATCATTGCCAATCAAACATATTGAGGTTGTGTGATCGCGCCACAGGCACGGCGCAGAACATGGTACTTTGTCGCCGCCTGTTGGTCGAAATTGATACGATCACCAGAAGAAAACCAATGGTTGGCCGAGGGTTAGTTGTGTTGGTTGGCCTGAGGTGGTAATCAAAAGTGTCATGTGTGACTGATAGCCTAATCAAACAAACTCACGGCCTGCCCCAGCCAACTCGAACAGCCGCGTACACCACTTCTGCCCATGCAACGGAACGAAGGAGTTGGCGGAAGCTTTGAGGGGCCAGGACGGAAACGGAAAGGGGGCTCAAATTTGGGTATCAAACAAAAGACGAGATGGGCGGATGCTTGGCTGGCGCCCTTGTAAAATGAGCCTCGTAGCCATGGCTCCTTCTGGCAAATATTTTCGACATTTATCCCCGTGTTCATCACGCCTTGCTAAATCCAGCTCCTCTTTGTTTTTGGATGGATTAAATCAATAAAATGTTCTTTGCTGAACGCAAACTAATTAGTCTGTTTATCGGTAATTTTCAAATAACAGTTGTTCACGCTATTACACAATATTCGTCAAAACATCCTCTACTGGATCACGTCAGCAGAAACATGAGTCAAAATGTTGAATGACCGTGCCGCAACTGCGCGCTAAGGGTTTCTTACCAGTTTCAATTGCACTTTTTATCTGTGACTGTCCGCTGGTGGTAAACATTTTGAAAAATAAGTGCGTAAAGCATTCGATTGATAGCTGCACGAGGGAAGGGGGTGTGGGGTACTTAGGACAGAACGCGACTTTTTCGCTCTTCGCAACGCGACATCGCGCGGCAGGCTGGCGCACCCGCAGCGAAAACAACTACGGTATGGAAGAACGCGCGATTGGAGCAGCTTTTTTTGCATGCGTGAATTTTGTAAGTTTCTGATTCCTTACTTGCCCGCGCTCACACCCATTGTATTGATAAATGCGGTGAATCACTAATTCTGTCTCATTATTGAAAACGTTTTGTGACTTACACGATTCCGGGCGATGCCACAAAATGGTGTTTTACGAATTATCGGTGAACGAGGTTTAATAGTGTCGCTTGTGCTTGCATTTTGTGGGTTCATATTGTTGTATAGACATCTGCATAAGGGTATAACATCTTTTACGGAACGCTTCTGTCCTCATCACGGATATGATACTCATTTTTGACGCTGGCGCCATTTGGGGCCGGGTGGCGCCACAACTGATTCCCACTAAATTCGCTGTAAACTTCTGTATAGGGGTTATTCGGGGTCCTGATTTGTTGTTAGCGCTATTCGGCGCCTGCTTCCTGCTCGTCTGCGCCCTCGCACTAATTAGATCGCAATAGGACTAAGCCTTTGAGTAGTGTAGGGCTCCAAAGTGGGTAGGCCATTCCCCTGTGGTCTGACACACTCCAACTTTTGCCACACGGTGCGTGGTTTACCCACTCCGGAGTTTCACTCCCCTCCCCTAAGCTTAGTCGTAGGCGCTGTAGGTGAGAAAGCTTAGAAAAGCAGAAAGTATGCGTTAAACAGCACGAATGTGAAAAATGAGTGTCATATTCATGATCAGGGCCCCAAATAACCCCTATGCAGAAGTTTACAGTCGTCTCATCAAACGTCCATCAACCATTCCTCTTCCAGGTTCTCCAGAAGCTCTACCATCCATCTCTGCAAAAATAACCTACCTCCCTCTTCACTGCTAGTTAGCGGTCCACTTCTGGTTACCATTTCCTCGTTCATTATCAAATCCATGGCTATTAAGCTTCAAACTCCTTGTCGCAATCAAAGCCGACACAAATATCGCGCTCCAATCGCGCGTTCTCCATATACCGTAGTTGTTTTCGCTGCGGGTGCGCCAGCCTGCCGCGCGATGTCGCGTTGCGAAGAGCGAAAAAGTCGCGTTCTGTCCTAAGTACCCACACCCGAGGGAAGTTCTGGTTGTGGTATTGTAGGGATGAGGTTTTAGATTTTTTTATGGGGCACCGTTTGAGTGAGTGCTAGACGCAAAACAGACGTTTCGCAGAGCATCAAGAATACCAGCACACATCGTCCTATTGGATTATTTTCTCTTTACAGGACGTAATAGAACTTAAAATACTCATCAGAAGCCAACATTTGGTTCCTGTAACGTAAACTGCCGTAAATGCAGTTCGAAACAGCACACCGCTGACGTCAGAGAGGACGGCGTAAGCTCCACCATGTGCTTAGCACTCTTTCTGCAATTAAAACTACACAGGTCACGAGAAGTAAATATAGTCAACCCTCAAGAACTGCGTCTATCCAATGGGGAGCGTGAATAAGGAAGTTTGCAGATTTCGATACGTGGCTTACGCCATCAGAGTGGAAGGTACAAAAGAATTCTGTATCTCATTTCGCATCTGCGGGGGGGGGGGGTAATAGACAGACCCTAATGTTATGTACTTGTGTTCCAACCAAGGTCAACCGCTAGTTGGGAAAGTTCCCGATTGACTATGGGGATCGTTTCAAAGGTTTGAGAGGGGGTTGAGTGGAAATCAAAAGTGGGTTAGGTTTTCAGGGAAGTGGTTTTTGTTATTGGGAAAAGTTGCAATTTTTGACCAAGTGAGGCTGACGTGAAGTGGAACATGTGTTGTTTCATCGTCCGGGCCATTTTGGAGAATTTTATTGAACGCCGTCGAAGTGTTTCAAATGATCGCAATAGTTCTGGGAGGATAGGGTAAGGTGGTCGACCTGATTCCGGAATTTTTCCCCAACTTGACGCTAGACCCTGGTTCCGACCACTAAAAATCAGCAAGCGTTCACGCCTTTCTGTGCAAAGCTGGGGCACAAATCTGTCAGGAAAATTCGCTGGCGGTTTCATTCATTTATCGATCGTAACGATCAAGCACTGATCTGCATTCTCCTATCAGATTTTTTTCGTACGTTTTTTCCTCGGAAACACAAAATCCAAACAGATGGTTCTTACTATTGCATAGAATCTTCGTGCAGAGGTCCAGAACTACGAAGCGCTACCACTGATTGAGCTCCTCTATACATTTCCTCTGCTCACTTGAAAGTGTTCGAACGGAAAGGCGAGCAAATGAGAAACATCTTTGTTACTTATGAAGATGAAAAATGCGCTCCAGGGGCCATCCTAGAAAAGTGAACTCGTCCAACGGCTTTCCATCTAACCCGGCGTGTTCTTTCCCTTTTAGCCAAGTTTTCCACGAATCCTTGGGAAAGTATGTTGTTTGTCTCTTGCCAGTGAGGCACAATAGAGTCCAAGGAGCACAGTAAACTAAATAACTGCAAGATGCACCCAAAATGAGACATTTTCTTTGGTTGGGTGCAATCGTTAGACGAGTCGCTGCGCCATCTGCCTGGTTCTATTCATCCTTCTCCTGTTGCTTACTTTTCTTCCTAAAGGACACCCAATACTCATTTTTTCCAGCTGGTACGGGTTCAAATGAGCGGAAACTGTTGAAGAAGGCTCTTTGTTGAAAGTGTCGCGACCTCCACCGCGGCCGCCGCGGACGAGTTGTCTCGCCGACGAGGCGATCGATACTCGGCGGGTGGCGTCGCGGCGCCGTCATACCCGAGTGGCTGTCGGTTGACGCGTGTGTGTGGACGTTCAGCGCTTCTGGCTTCTTTGGCGGAGGGTTGATCTTCCGGATAGCATCCATCCGCTTCCATCTATCTACGAGCTGTGAGAAGTCTCCTATCGCCACTCTCATACGCGATTTAATCGCGAGAAAACAGCCAATTGTTTTTCAATAAGATCTCTCTCACAGTACTGTTCTCGAAATTATGGTCCGCGTATGCAGAGTGGTGCCAAAAGAGTGAGGAAGTTTTTTTGCGTTTTCTTATTATAATATATTTTCATTTCAGTTTTTACTGCTAGCTTTTTTATTCTTCCCCATTTATATTCGGCCATTTCACCGCCTTTCATAACGACAAATGCTAATCGCATTTGTTTTCATTCATAGAGTGCCGTTCTTGATGATGATGTGTTGATGATTTTTTGGGTTTCTTCTAAATCGCATATAAACCCCAGATATGTTTGGTGTTGACTTGTGGCGGTTAGAACTGCTCAGTTTCACCACAACTACCACCCGCACACCATCGTCGCGATACCGAACACCGAAACCGCGTTCTATCATGAAAATTGATTTGTAATTGATGTGATCTGCTGACATCGTGTTCTGGATGACAACTCGGATTTTCTTTAGATGGACGAGATACTCACCGCTTGGCGGGGTGATACCGCGCACGCGGTTCATCGTGTTCAAGACGCCTCTGAACGATCGGCTTCTCACCAGAGTCGATCCCTCGCAGAGGTTCACCGTCAGCAATCTTATGTGGATGGTATGTTTTGCTTTTAAGATTTGAATTTTGCTATGCCATGATTTGGTACTATTTACCCTCTTCTGTCTCACTCCGGTTGACGGACTACTTGAACCCGGTCCTTTAAGCCGCCTCAGATCATCTCTCGTCTGCGCTCTCTCACCTTATCAGCGGCTCATGACCATTGTGATCTCACACATTCAAACTTTTGCCACACTGTAGTTGGCTCACCCACCTCGAAGTCCCTCCCTCCTACAAGGCTTAGTCCTAGGCTCACCTCCAATGGGGCTTGGAGGAGCCAGGCGCCGCGCGCCTTGGCGTTGCGGCAACAGTAAATTCGTGAGCCAGGGGGAATGTAGCCAATTCAGGGGGTGGGGGTGAGGGCAGTCACTTAGCATGCGTAAGAAGCTGGAATGTTCCGTGAGAAGCTGGAATGTTCGAGTTACACTACATCGCTGAGCCGCGCGCGGCGACTGGCCCCCTCCGAGCCACATTGCGCCCTTTCACTCTTCCCCTGGATTTGAACCTAGCCAGTGCCGGTACTCTTACTGTCTGTGCGCTCGCGCCTTTCGGAGGACCATGGAAGGAATTCAAGGGTAGGTCCGTGAACCGTTCTCACTCACGAAAGCTGAGGTATTATCTTAGATTTGGAACTAGGGCTCGATCGGATTTCGTCTGGAAGTTGCCCCCCGGCAGCAGTAGTTTATCCCCGAATGCGAGTCCTGCGCACAGTACGGCTACTACGGATTCCAATCCTTGCGCTAAGTTAACCTGCCATTTAGAAATGTCATCGACACAGGTTGTGAGTGTGCGCAGACGGCAAATAGTGCTGTTGATTTCTGTAGTATTGCTGAAATATCAGTGAATCACCCTTCTTAATTAGAAACTTGGTGAAGGAATTTAAGCTTCACAAAAGTAAAGAGTCAAGAGCACTTCTGATTAGCTGTATCGCTCGAGTCCTCGACGGTACCTTCTGGATGCAATGACTAGGAGAAGTCGAAATGGTGTGAAAGGCAGGCCCTAGCATATCAGTGGGATATCTTAGCGTATTGTTCCTATTTGATCGTCACCATTTAGCTGTGGAAGGTGTGAATGAGTCTCTTTTCTTAGTGATACAGCATTGTTTGATTGAGTGAAGTTGTCAAGAAATGTGATTTTTTAGTTGGCAGAACGTGGACTACGACTTGGCATGGTTGTTGATCTTACTGACACAGATCGGTATTACGACAAAGATGAAATTGAGGGGATGTGCATCCAGTACCAGAAAATAAATTGTCCAGGTAGAGGGTAAGTTGTGATCTGTTCGCACTTTTCGTTTTGCTCCCATTTTTCATTAATGATTCATTTTTGACCGTTCAGGTTTGTGGAAAGGACTGAATGTGTCGCTGAATTTAACAAGGCGATTCAAGACTACATCGATAGGTCTGACGATGAAGGTTCGCTTCTGCTTCATATTTTTCTTTCTATCTCCAATGCCTAAAGCAGCGTTTCAAAATAGTGAGCCTGTCTGCACGTCACAAATCTGATTAC
The DNA here is from genome assembly GCA_036418205.1 of Ostertagia ostertagi. Lineage (NCBI taxonomy): Eukaryota > Metazoa > Nematoda > Chromadorea > Rhabditida > Trichostrongylidae > Ostertagia > Ostertagia ostertagi. The sequence goes on from MU868564.1 coordinate 87,394, forward strand.
AAGCGTAAAATCTTTCTTCGTGAGCAATTCCTATTCTTTGGTGCGATGATTTAGGCTGAAACCTTCGCTAAGGGCGCATTCATGGTCGGTCGTCCGATCATAACGATAGCTCAAGCCGCGGTCGCATAGGGGAGGCGACGCGGTTACCCAGTGCGAACCCAAACGTGACTGCGCATCACAGTATTTCAGAAGTCCAATTCCAGTTCCGAGTGTGGAGTAGTAGATAGGTGTCGATCGCGACACATGCGATCATAACGATTGCATGTGTCGCACGATCATTGCTTTGCTGTACCGTACATCCGCCTTGCACCTTCGAGAGGTTCACGGTTCAGCATCTTATGTGTGATGGTATGTTTGCTTTCAGATTTTGAATTTGCTATGCTATGATTGGACGAGTACTTCATTTACATTCTTCTGTCTGCGCTCGGTTGACACGGACTACTTGAACCCCGGGTCCGATGAAGCCGCTCAAGATCCATTCTCTCGTCTGACTGCGTCCCTCACCTATCAGCGGCTCACGGTACATTGTGGATCACCACGCATTCGACTTTTGGGGAGACGTGTGGTTTCCTCTGGGGTCAGGTCACCACAGGTGCGCGATATCGCACTTTAAGGTTGAGTTACGGGTCTCAGCCGGTAAGACCTCGGTCAGACTCGGCGATTGCGTCGCTGGACACCAGCGACGGAGCCGCCAGCGACGGAGCCGCCAGCGACGGAGCCGCCAGCGACGGAGCCGCCAGCGACGGAGCCGCTAGCCACAAGAGTGGGCAACGGGCGATGACTCATCACACGATCGATCGATCACACTACTAATTTGTATGAAATTTTGGAATGTGGCACTTCGCTCGGCGACATAATAACTAGTCTTTTACATAATTAAGCTTAAGGTAAATTAGCGATCAGGACCTCTAAGTCTTTTCATAGTTTTAAGACACAATGAGGAGTTTGAACTATATCAAAATACTTTTGTACGTATGAACTTCTAGAGTTTTTAACCACCATCCCTTTGAAATCCGAGTTAGCCTTCCAAACGTTCAATTCGTTTCCCAACAATGTGTACTATGAAAGCTCTCATCTGTAGTTACATTTTGTCTATTGGTAAAGTCAAAAATCAGAAAGAAAAACTGCGTTCAGGGGAAATTTTGCATCAATGTTGAGCAAGATTTGGTCGCGCCAAAAGAGGCGCGGTCCCACGAGCACTACGTCCAAATCCGCATTGTCGTCAAAGGATTAATCTCCCCCCTGCCAACGATATCGATCGTGTGATGAGTCATCGCCCGTTGCCCACTATTGTGGCTGGCGGCTCCGTCGCTGGTGTCCAGCGACGCAATCGTCGAGTCTGACGACTGCGTCTCTAAGGCTCAATTGCTTAACAGTGGCATATGTTAAGCTATATTTGGGCTAAGCTAGTCTAAGTGCTTTCGAAAGCGACATGAACGGCGTCTCGTTTCAGTGACGTGACCGGGAGGAGAGAACGCTTACGCACCTAACGGGTTTGCCACACTGTGGTTGGCTCACCCACCTCGAAGTCCCTCCCTCCTGCAAGGCTTAGTCCTAGAGCTCTCACCTCCTTCTCTGGGATTTGGAGACGAGCCAGGCGCCGTTCCCTAACTGTCTGTGCCCTCCGCCATTCGCCCCCCCTGAGCAGCGGACCGATGAGAAGAAAGTTCAAGTAGCCATAACCGTTCTCATACCGAAAACTGGAAAGGTATCTGAGATTTGATATAGGGCCAGGGATTCGTCTGGAAAGTTGCCCGGCAGCGAGTGGTTATCCAAAATGGCGGAGCGCAGCCGATACTAGCCACACGGTCAGCTACCTTCGGAGCCAAATTTCTGGCTAAGTTCACAGCCATAGACAAATTGTAACAGGTTTTGGGATGTGACACAGTAACGGTAAATAGTGCTGTTGATTTCTGTAGTATTGCTGAAATATCAGTGAATCACCTTTTTAATTGGGAGGAACTATGGTGTAGGAAATTAAGCTTCACAAAAGGAAGAGTCAAGAGCCCTTCTGATTAGCTGTATCGCTCGAGTCCTCGACGATACCTTCTTGGACGCAATGACTAGGAGAAGCCGAGAATAGGATGTTGAAAGGCAGGCCCTAGGTATCAGGGGATATTTAGCGTATGTTCTATTTGGATGTTTTTCTAGGTGATACAGCATTGTTTGATTGAGTGAAGTTGTCAAGAAATGTGATTTTTTAGTTGGCAGAACGTGGACTACGACTTGGCATGGTTGTTGATCTTACTGACACAGATCGGTATTACGACAAAGATGAAATTGAGGGGATGTGCATCCAGTACCAGAAAATAAATTGTCCAGGTAGAGGGTAAGTTGTGATCTGTTCGCACTTTTCGTTTTGCTCCCATTTTTCGTCAATGATTCATTTTGACCGTTCAGGTTTGTTCGTTCAGTAATTGATAGCTGCGTTTCCAGTCAGTTTAGAATAATTTATCGCAGATGTATTCATCCTATTTGATGATTTATGGTGCAAGTTCAACGATTTCGTTTCCTTCTAAAGTGTTGAGCTGTGTTTTTATGTTGTTGATGTTGATCTTTATAAAGAGATGGCTTGCCAATGTTTTGCGAAACTGTGAAGTTAGCTAAAAATGCCATTTGCTACTGTGTTAGGCGGTTGCAGCAAGAAGTGTTTCACAAAGTTCGTTTAGACATTATGGGTTTACCTGTCATGCCTTTCGATCTCCAACAGCAGAGGAAACAGTATCGAGCCCCTTTCAAGGTAAAAAAGCGTTTGGCTCGAAAGTCTCAAACTCGTTACGTAAATTCTTTCGGTGAATCTTTTTTTCGATTAGATAGTTGTTAGACTTTGCGATTGCAATCGCGAAGTCCGGCACCTATGTAGCACTCAAAAATGGTAGCTGTGAAGCATTCTGATTAAAATTGCGTTGACTTTGGATAGTTGTGTTGGACCAGTATCACCATTTATCTATCAAGAAAATTTTTGCATTTGTACCGCACATTGGTCTTCTGAACATAAAACTTTCAACTTACGTGGATACTTTGGGCCAAATGCCGCTTTTCAAGATTTGAGTCTCGCCCTGACTCCGCATCTCTTGAAGTGGTGCTGATGATCTAAATTAGAAGAGAAGGTTGCGTGCCTTTTTGCTAGCCCTGATTGGCTGATTTCGCTTCAGCGATGGCGCTTAGCTTTAATTCTGCCATTCTTTTTTCTCCGGAGAGCAGAGTTGGATCTCCTCTCCAAAGTATTATCATATTCCTATCACGATTTCTATCATGCCTGATATTGATTTGTTTTTGTTTTTGATGACAACTGACATAAGTTGGAAACCATCTAGATCATCAATTCTACAAATCCTCATTCTAGAAATATTTACAAATGTGAAATTGTTATAACAATGGAAAATCTGAATGAATCGTTGAATAGGTAATTTCAATCATGTTGTCCTGCTCAGGTGCAGCTTTCAAAGTGAGTCTTACCAAAACCACTTCATTGAGGCAGGGGTATGATAG
>MU868564.1:90985-107435 GCA_036418205.1 Ostertagia ostertagi
CGCCCTCTTCACTTTGCGATTGCAATCGCGAATGAAGAGGGCGCCCAATGCAAATTCATAATCAACGGCACTCACCACTCGCTCCTGCTTTGCGATTGCAATCGCGAATGAAGAGGGCGCCCAATGCAAATCATAATCAACGGCACTCACCACTCGCTCCTGCGATCACGATTGCAATCGCGAAGTCCGGCACCTATGTAGCACTCAAAAATGGTAGCTGTGAAGCATTCTGATTAAAATTGCGTTGACTTTGGATAGTTGTGTTGGACCAGTATCACCATTTATCTATCAAGAAAATTTTTGCATTTGTACCGCACATTGGTCTTCTGAACATAAAACTTTCAACTTACGTGGATACTTTGGGCCAAGGCCGCTTTCCAAGATTTGGGTCTCGCCCTGACTCCGCATCTCTTGAAGTGGTGCTGATGATCTAAATGAAGAGAAGGTTGCGTGCCTTTTTGCTAGCCCTGATTGGCTGATTTCGCTTCAGCGATGGCGCTTAGCTTTAATTCTGCCATTCTTTTTTCTCCGGAGAGTAGAGTTGGATCTCCTGTCCAAAGTATTATCACATTCCTATCACGATTTCTATCATGCTTGATATCTTTGTTTTTGATGACAACTGACATAAGTTGGAAACCATCTAGATCATCAATTCTACAAATCCTCATTCTAGAAATATTTACAAATGTGAAATTGTTATAACAATGGAAAATCTGAATGAATCGTTGAATAGGTAATTTTAATCATGTTGTCCTGCTCAGGTGCAGCTTTCAAAGTGAGTCTTACCAAAACCACTTCATTGAGGCAGGGGTATGTTAGTGGAAACGACCCTACCACCACTGATGAAGCATTATTTTCATTTTCTGCTGTAAGATCGCAATACACTTCAGTTTATTTAGTTGCAACGAAAGACGGAACGGGGACACTTTCTTGCTTTTTTTGTCTCGGATAAAGAGGACGAAACATAGAGCATCTTATTAGTTATGCTTTTTACAGGTACAATTTGTCCAGTGGAATCCATGTTCGGATTTATTAGCGTTGGCTTCGCGAAAGGGCGAAGTAATGGTCAAAAGAAATATGTGGAAGCGATGTTGGAAGGTAGCACTCCTCCATTTGTTTTATATTACTCTTTATTTGACCATGATCCCCATTATTGAATGGGTTAGCGAGCGGAGGCGGTTTATACCATAAGAATATAAAGCGCGCGATAGCTTATGTTCATTGTGATTGCTCATGATCATGGTGGCTAATCAATTCATGGCAACTAGATGCATGCTTGCTATTCCAATAATAGTTGCGTCACTGAGATTGTGAGTGTTGTTAAGGCAGGTGGCAGACTGTGCCTCAATAATCGCGCGATTCGCTACGAGTGATTCGACGGCGGTTCCAGCCATGCCTCAGCCATTAGTTGATAGCGTATTGCTGAAGTTGCTGGTGCACTTGCTTTGATCGTCATGGAATTGCGCGATTTGCTAGCGATCGGACCACGAGTCTGACACCTGCCTTATGTGGCATGGTATGTCATCGAAGAAATCCAGTCCTAACTGATGGGACCGTAGGATATTGCTGTGATCGGCAAGGGCATAGTAGTATAATTGTAGTGTATGATCTAATCCATAGTGGCTGCTCGTTACTGGCATTCGTGGACGGAAATGGAAATATAATAGCTTGCAGTGTGGGACACATATTCCTCCATTCCATCTCCTAATCAAGAATTTTTTCAGCTGAATTTATCGGAGGTGACCGCTTTCCCTGAAAGTCAATGCACCAAACCAGCTTGTGTGGAGTCGATGACGTGGTCACCGGACGGCGCAGTACTCGCCGTGGCTATGAATGATGGTCACTTTCACTTGATTGAAGCGGAACAAGGCGTCGTTAGATGGTCAAGAAAGTGAGTGGTGATTTTGCAACTGTTCGGACCTTGATAAGTCTTAGAATTGAGAGGGCACAGCGTGCGTATCAATGTGTAGCACGAGTTGGCCTCCTGACGCCGCTCTCTTTTCCTCACGCAGCACCTGGCACTCTATTCGACCACAATCTTTCCATGTTCTGTCTTCACTCATATTGCAACATTTGGTCGTCCCAATGCCCGTGCTGAGCGAAATGCTCGATCAATCGCCGTCTTGACCATCATCATGCAACGTCGCATAGTGATCTCTTGTTATACACCGCTTCGGAAACTGCTCTCTATTGTTCAGCTAATTCGTATATAGTGCAAGATTACCGGGAAATTGATGTTTATGTTAGGAGTCGTTTCCAGACACAATAAGAAGACGCCGTATTGTTTTTAAGGCTTGGTCAAAACTCTCGTGCTCAACAAATGCGATGGTTTTGGAGTGGTGAACCTCCAGGTGCTAAATCTCGTCTTAAATGTGATTGGCCACTCGAAGATGAGATGAAGGCAGTGGTGGGTTTCTTCGATTTCCAATCGTAATAGATTTTGTTACTTGAAAGCGACCAGCTTTGCAGTATTCTAACGGAAATCATTTTTCTACGTAGGCAGCGAGTAGTGGAGGGTTGAAACAATTCACCTTCACGTCACATTTTTCGAATGCTTTGTCCAATCTAATAGTCTTGATTTTTCTGTAGAATCTCTGTTGCAGGCGAGTATTTTTGGCAACGGTGACGCTGTCGATGAGCGTCTTGGCAAAAGCTTATTGTACGAAATTCTGTATTTGAAGTCACTGAGGGGCACCATTCTGTTTATGGTATGCGAGCATGTTAGAAAGCCGGATGCTAGAGCAGATTTCTTTTAACCCTTTCAGATACGTGATGATTACGTCGTATTGGCTCTGGCTGGTGGGATTTTACCTCTTTGTGAAATACGACTAATGGAGAAGCTGGGTGAGTTTGGCTTTATATTCCATAGCTTTTTTTCATCTCAGAGTATGAACTTGTATAGTATTGGTGATTTCCGGTTTGCTCTGTTTTTGAGCAGCAGTAAGGAGTATCTTGTCAGGAATGTGTGGAGCTGGAAGGGGGCTTATCGTTTGGGAGAGCGCCTTTTTGAAGAGCGCCCTAGGAAGCCTATTTTGCAAGCTCTAAACTTACTCCTCCAAATGTTAGGTTAAACTTTGTTCAATTAAGGTAGACCTCGGAGCAGGGTGGAATCAGCTCTGATTTACACAAGGAAACTTCGTACATTTCTCCTCTTTTCCCTCTCCCTTCTCTCTTAATATAGTGTCGGTACTTATTGGGACAGAATTATGCACCAATGATCGTGATATATTCTTGCGTTTTCAGCACATCTGAAGCTGGACGTAATCAACATATACGACGTGTTGTATACTCATCGAGATGGGTTGACCCTAGCTGTGACCGACTATGGACCCCGCCCCAAACTTGATGAAGTTGACCGTGACGTAAGTCAAGGAAGCCATATCTGAAAGAATATTTTTCCAGAACGTAGGCCCAGAACTTCTCGTGCTTACTGTAGTCTTACTGGGGTCAGAAACGTCTCTATAATTTGACAATTCTGGCCAAGGGTAGTTATGCGGTCTGCTCGTTCCTTTGCACCTTAGCTCTATGTTCATTAAACACCCTTTCGGGTAGATGATCCGGACTTCCTTCATCAGCTTGAAGGTAAAAAAAAGCATGGCCACTTTATTTAAAACTGCTCGTTTCAGCCAATTTTCACTCGAAGTTCAGCTCGCTTGTCTGGTGAAATGGTTGCAGACCTCCATAGAGGAGAAAGTATTCACAGTGAAAAAGTGAGTTTTCCTGCGATTGTGTTGGCCTTTGAGATTTCCAGCTGGCTGTCTCTAGACCTCAAGAAACGCTGCAGCTTATGTTGTTATAGTTCAAATATTCTCTATCGAAATTCGCCGTATAAGATTATTCGCTCAAGGAAATGTGGAATTTTGCAGAAATTTGGCTCACCTTCGTTCATGGCTGACGCTATAAACTGTCCTCATACCCATCTTATTAATCTTGACTTCAAGCTAGAAAACGAGGAACTTTTATGGGAACTTCTTTTGAGGTTAGTATGTGAATATGATTGTTGGTAAAATGTGGCAGTTCACATCATGATTTAGGTACCTGAAAATGTATCACTGCCTAGTCCATTTGACCTATTCGATGGAATTTGCGAAGAGGGATTGGGAGTCGGAAAGCAAGGCAAGTGTTATGTGTGAATTTGGGAAAAATTTTCCTGATTTTTAATGTGTGATAGTTGGATTGTTACAGCAAAGGAAGTCTTTACACATTTAAACGATCCGCCATTCCGACTCCCTTCACGTTCCCTCCAAGACAATCTACCCTTACATTGTCCTGGGTAGACTGTTTGATAAATGACTTATTCCTATGGGTAGAAGAGTTGACCGATCGTCCTAAATCTATGACTAATCGGAATCAAAAGCTTATACAGCTCCAAGTAGACAGAAAAACTTGAATAACGCCTAGTGGTTTACCGTTTTGCAAGTTGCAGGTATTTTCAGATTTTTGCAAACCGCTTGAACAGTACACCGCATGATCTGCGACTCGGTGATGCGTTGCTGAATAGCCTATTGGGCGGAGCTCCTGGCCCGCTGGCGGAAAGGTATTTTTCTCTATCTCGGAAATTGTTTCCAGCTTCTTTCCATTCGCAGTACTTTAATCTCTTGTGAGCTCTGATTTCATAACCTGGCAGAGATTAATTTCGTAATACTTGTTAAGTCCTATACTGCTAAAAAATGCCTCATCCGATTCGTCCTTCTCGCCTGCTCCTGTGTTCCCAGCGTCGAACGTTATTGCATTGAATTTGAAAGATTATCTTCTGCTAAAGTATGCCCTTTACCTTGCCTGCTATGCACGATAGCGAGCTGAACATCCAGCTGGTTTTCGGTATCGTATATTCCGTGTGAACAGGCCAACTAGCATGGAAGGAGCCTAAAGACAACATTTTTAGGTGGCTCGAAAGAACATTAGGAGCGGCTGGAATCCAGTCGATGCGCGAATTCGTTGAGAAACGATTCAGGTAATAGACTGCAAGCCATTTTCCATATTCTGTTAAAATTCTGTAGCAATTTGAGTTGTTGTCCATTTTTATCCACACGAACTCGATTTCCAGTGGACTGGTGGCAATGTTGCGTGGCCCGCTGTCAGCAGCAGCCAGATCGCTTGCCTTCCAGATGGATCAGTATCGCGAGCTGGTCAAAGAGTTGCAGGACGCCAACACAAATTATGAGTGCGTTTTTTTGGAAGAAATATTTCCGTGAAGTATTGATTGGAGCAATAGAGCTGAGAATCTCAGGGATTCTGGTTCTTATGGAGAACGCCTTTCCCTTCATCTTTGATTGCAGAACTTTGGCTCTGCCTTCGTGGAATGTGACTAGTCGGCCCAGCGAATTCCTTTCAACAGCTAGCTCGGCCCGAATCCCGGATGTGACTGCGGATCATGTATTCGACGCGCTGGATTCGCCCACCTCACGGCTCATCCTTGATCGGTTGCATTCTGGAGGGATCAGAATACAAGCAAAATGCGAGGAGATGACCCAAGCGGCTGCCGGTAATTTGTAAGTTTTTGAACTTGATTTGGAACAAATTGGTTTATCTTATGTATTTCGTTATTTACCGGCTGTTTGGTCCTCGTTCTGTCGGTGACGAAGGTGCCCAAAAGAATGATTTCAAAGAAACATACATATGATAGAGAAAGATGGATATAGGGGGAGGGGGTAGGGCAGTGCTCTAGCAGAAGCAGGTGGCACTTTGCAGCCGAAGGAGCGTCATTAGCGGCGTGATAGGGCACAGAAGGGATCAACGGCCGCGTCGGCCTCGGACACGCCCACAGCGGGCGCACGATACTGAGATAACGGTAATGTACCTAGTATGGAACCGTTCTCGTGATTGTTAAATTTTCTTCTCTTTTTTGTGCACTTTTCAAATTAAAAATACAATTTTAGACGGGAGCTGTCTCAACTTGTACGGTGGATGTCATTATTGACACCGTTGCTGAAGAATACGAAACGTCCTGCTCAAGTTATGGAACAGAACTCTAAATGGGATGTGGCGACTTTGCTGAAGGTGATTATAATGGCTTAGATAATGAGTTATATCGATTGAAAATGTTTTCTAATGAGACACCATTGTGTTTTGTTTGAAAGACTGTTTTGATTGGCGGTTTTGGCTCATCACAAATATTTGAGAAGGCAGAGTTGTGGTGCAGTGCATTTGCGTCGCATTCCTTTTTTGAATTATCCCCTTAATAAGTTCTCATACTTCCATCGTGTTGACGCTTCAGATAGGATAATTTTGCTTTACAATAATTACGAATGGTCATATTTAGTACATCGTTCAAACATTCACCACGGATGGCGATGAACGCGAGCTGCTGAGCCTGTCACTTTTCAAAATAGAGGAGGTTCTGAAGGTGCGATCGCTCGTGAACTTTTTTTGTTTGGTCTGGAAATCTTTTGATTTTTGGATGTTGCTGAATTTCCACTCGACAATCATGGACTTGTTGCAGGAATTACGAGCCGAGGAGACCAAAGAGCATTACTCACACGATGAAATGATTCGAGTTCTTGTAGAAGAAGGTGCTTTGAAAAGGCCTGAGGATGATCGTACGCTAAGCGAGTTGCTGTCTTCTGCTCGCAAGGTAACCTGTTGGATTTATTCCGAATACTCTAATTCATCGGAGATGTCTGTTGGTGGATGATGCTTCGCAAGAGCTAAACGACAAGTTTTTTTGTGTGCAACTCCCGCTCGATATCCTCGCTGCATGTTGGTATTTTTTGGAGTGTTAGTAAGCGGTATTATTGGATGTGAATTTGATAAGATTTCTCCCGACGTTCGGACCGCTTTTGAGAACCATTTGTGACTAAGGACCATTCAGGCTTCCAGTTCTATAAGAATCTCATGCACACAGTGTTCTTCGCAGTGCTTGACCATTTCTACATAGTAGGCCAAAGTTATGAGCACATCGTGTGCACACGCTCATATCCACTTTTTCCTATTCGCCCCATTTCCATCGCCTTTTCTGTGCGCTACGTGATAGGGTACAATGTCATATTCCGATTGAAACCAACATCGCGAAATCTCAAAATCTTAGTGAAAAGCTCCATCACGGTACGTCAGTTCTAAAATTGAACTCACCGGTGGTTTTGGCACGCTACATCGAGGCAGGGGCAGTTCAAGGTAACAGAGGAGCTCTCATGAGCTACAGTTCAACGCTTCAATAAGTTCGGCTCCACAGTGGGAAAGGCGGAGGAATTAGAGATGTTAGGGTTGCCGATCAAGACTGTGATTGAACTGAGATAGAAAATGACTTGATCGCATCGTCTCAGGGTGTTTCATTCCTTATTCTAGTGTCCTGGCTCCGTAGCGGATTCTCCGATGTGTGGACCATCGGACACATCGACGCCGCGCGCAAATCCACCTCAACGTCAGGTTCAGAACGAGTTTGTTCTCGACAAGGTGGGAAAAGCTTTCGTTTGTAGATCATCCACTTAGCGAAAATGGACGAGGTTTTGTGACTGTTTACTTGTTTACCCTCGAACAATTTTGAGTATGTGAAGAAGGTTCAAGGTGAACACGTATTGGTCTGAAGGGATTGGATAAGGAAACTCGGAAGCTGTTGGGCGATCGGTTTGGACTGGAAGGAGTGAAGGATGTGGTCAGTTTGGAAGACAAAACCCTGCTCGATTTGGTAAATGAAGTGACTCGTTGCAAGCCGCGAGTTCGAGTGGTCAGAGCGACGCCAATGTGAAAGTGGTGAGTTGGAGGAACCACTACTTACAGTCCTACTTGTTACCTTTCATTTCACGGTAATTGGTCAGGATGTGTTTGCAGAAATGGATGTACGAGCTCGCGTCGGACGCATCGCATTGCGGGCTTCGATTCGGTCCGACTGTCGGTGTTCAGATGGTCCGACACCAAGGACATGGACGTCTATGAACGAAAGTTGCTGAACGTCAAAGGCAAGGATTTAGAGTAAGTGGCCCTCATTTGTTGGCGTATTAGGGACTAATCAATGATTCAGGAAGTTTGCATGGTGGAACAAAAAGTATCAAATAAAATACCACGTCGTCCCAGGCGAGCCAGCAAGGTCGTTACATCTTATTCCTTCCGCGAGCCTGATCAGTAAGGTCTATCTTTACGAGTCTCAGCTCTTTCTTTGGTTGCCTGCCCTTAAAAAGCCCAAGTGCTGTCTTATCGGATGATTCTGGTCTCCTTAACACATGCACATTCACCGTGGTCGTTGTGCCCGCACGTCCAACTGGACAGGGGCGGTCAGGCGACCGCTCTGATATACTCTGTATCACCGTCCAACATCGCTGTTACGCCGCCAACATCTCACAGTCTCGATCTCGGCGAATGAGATTTAGCCGCTAATTCTTGTCAGGGCCAGCGCTCGAGTGTCTGCTATAGCATCCGATGCTATTGCTACCTTCTGCTACACCCGTTCCGTTACGTTCTAGGCATCTTCGATCACACGCATCCCAGCGTTTCATTCATTTCATCTATTGCAGCTTGATCTTGCTATACCCGGGCCATCAGGATCGCCCTAAGGCATGGAAGTCCTCCATCAGTCTTTCCATTGCGCATTTCCCCACAGGTGCCGCATCGAATCTGCTACCCTCTTCAGAAGCTCAAGTTCGGTTTTTCTACGTTCACACCGCCCCCCCCCCTCTGTCCAGTATTCCGGCCATTATTGCACTCCTGTTCGTGGAGTTGCTACTCTGCCGGTCTTTTTTTAATTACATTTTTAAGAGGGTGGTCATGCAGGAAGTCAGCGTATAGTAATTGGTCCTCGTGTGTTCTTGATGAGCCTCGCTATTGACATCTGTGTCAGGAGGATACGACGGTGGCTCAGAGCCTAAATCTTGTCGTGCACTCCATCTGTGAAGCCTACCGCCTTTGTTAGGCAGTGTGGCTGCCTTAACCTCATCGTACATATTTTTCACGGACAGATCAGGTGCTCTGGACGTTCCATTCCCTGGGCTGTTTCCATACTTTCTGAGATGAAAGGTCGAAGGTCTTTTCAGATCGAGGAAGGCCAGATAGCAGAGAGCAGCTCTTCGTCGATAACTCTCCATCACTTGCCACACGGCCCGGCGAGAATATTGCATCCGTCGTGGACTTTCCTCGATCAGGACTTCTTCTATTATCCTCAGAACTGTGCAATCAGCTTTAACGCGCTATTCTGAATGCGAGATGCTAAATCTACAGTGAGGACGACACGGCGTTAGCCAGAATCCACTTTGTACGGAGCAGCCGTCTGCAAGCGTGTCCACCCCATGCCATGTCTGGCCGAACTTCAGAACTAAATCTCTTTGTATGGGGTTGATGTCCTGAAAGCGCTCGTGCCCTACAGTTATCAGCAAAAATCAAGTGTAATGTTACAGAGGCGCGATTTGTGCGAGCACAATCTGTCGTGATGGCCTCGCATGTGAGTGCCTACTGCCTCGTGGAGTCGGAAAGCTTGCGAGCCGGAGTTCAGCCAGAGATGACCGTCTCAGTACCCATGCAACCAGGAGTGCGTTCTTCGTAATTATTGTACCCTTGACAAATTATTTTACGAAAGAATTTTATTTTAAGGGTTCAGTAAGAGAAAACATACTCCGAGTAGCAAACGAACCAGACACAGCTGCCCAAACAAAATAACGATCACAAGCGAAGCAGGCCGAGCATTGACAGATAGATGAACAGATGAGAGTGAAATATCATTTTCACAACGGAATCTTTTTGCCGACAAAGAATATCTATTTCGGCACCAATGAGACTATTTCAGCAAATCGGACACAAACAAAACAACTGTCGGAAAGACACCAAGTTTCTATCGGTGGAGATGTACTCGGGTGGCCACGTTTACGCTCTGTAAGCCACCTTTTTTAAAGTTTCACGCGTACTCATCGTTGATTTTTGTATGGTTCCTTAAAACTGACTATTATTTTATTGCATGCACCTTAAAGGCAAACCCCGGGTGGAGGTCACTGGGTCTGGGTTATCCGTCCGCTAGGCAGGATAGAGTTTCGTCGTCGTTAGGCTGCTTTCATAGTTCGCATCGGTGCGGTCGGTGCCGACGGCGCCGACGGCCGACCGCACGACAGTGTGAAGAGCGTCAACACGCGCTCTGGCGCATGACGCGTGCGCTGGGCGCAGATGGGGCGCTCCGGTCGATAATCTTGGTTTTGGTGTATTTCTTGTATTTTTTCGATGTTTTTTTGCACTCACTTCATATGAATAAACAAAATTGCTTACGACCAACACACCCGGTATGGCCACATCCACCCGGAGTTGTGCGACGGGTTCACGACGTCGCTCGCCCGCGGAACAACTGGAAAGTATTAATCAAGACATAAAAGGGCGCAATGTGGCTCGGAGGGGGGGGCAGCCGCGCGCGGGGCGTTGCGGCAACAGGAAATTCGCAAGCCAGGGGGAGTGTAGCCAATTCAGGGGGGGGGGGGGTGAGGGCAGTCACTTAGCATGCGTGAGAAGCTGAAATGTCCCGTGAAAAGCTGGAATGTTCGAGTTACACTACATCGCTGAGCCGCGCACCGACTTCCCCCCCCCCAGCCACATTGCGCCCATAAAAGAATAAGTATGAACAGGAAACACACGAATTAAAGCAACACGGCGCGAAAAAAACATCGAAAAGCACAAGAAATACACCAAAACCAGGATTATCGATCGGAGCACGCGATCTGCGCCCAACGTTCGCGTCATGCGCCAGAGTGCGTATTGACGCTCTTCACACTGTCGGTGCGGTCGGCGCCGTCGGCGCCGTCGGCACCGTCGGCACCGACCGCACCGATGCGAACTATGAAAGCAGCCTTAACCCTAAAGCGTGCGCAGCTGGAGGGTGCTTTCATTACACCGCTCCCGGCTACCAGTGATTGTCTTGGAGGCAGCTGCTTCTCTGTGCCCTCTCCCTTGAACGCCATGCCTTCTCGAGTTTTCTATCTTCTCTGCTCGCTTTAAATTTCCGCCGTAGCATACCCGACCTCACAAAAGCGTAGGCCCACAATTTCGGTGCTTTCGATAAATTCTTTTGCTTTTTTTTCACTTTTAGCTCTCATGCAACTCCCGATCCCCTCACTTAGCACTGCTACATACCACACTTGTCCCGTGGCTTGCCTTTAAACCAACAATTTTATCGGTAATGCCGGTATGAAGGCTTTTTGACCCTGTTATCATTGTTTGTTGGATATTCATCAAAGGGTAATGTAAATGTTGAGGTTTTATGGGGAGAGGTGTGTAGATCTCGCTAGGTTATGTTCTCACTTCGTTCTGTGTTCTAGGCGACCTTCAAATCAGAGGCTGGCGAGATGAACCGTCTGATGCGGAAGCATCCCATGATGGAGGCGTGGTTTGTGCATAGCGTGAGTGTTTCATTCCCTTCTGGAGGTTTTGTAGCCCATTGAATGTAGAAAGCTATAGTCATCAAATCTTTCAGGGATTGACGTCAGAAGCATCCGATTCGGCGAGCCTGTCAGCAGATCGCCAACAAGGCTGCATTGTTTCAGAAGAAGGCTCCCGGGTAGCGCTGTTTCGCGTCCAGAATTCACCAGCGGACGAGCAGCCACAGTCGCTGCTGACTGAAGCTCCGGTTCATCGCCCAGCTCTTCAACTGCTCACACATCACACTCGATAGTTGCTGGTATCCCTTCATATTTGCATTTGTTCTCATGTTTTTTCTATCTGCTAGCATTGCTCATTTTTATTACGGTGAATTTGCATAACTGAAAGTTACATGGAAGAAATCGTCCCTCATTACAATGAATAGCATTGTTTATTTCAACGGTTGAGAACCGGTTGCATTCTGAGCTTCACCTCGTGTATTTGTAAATTTGTGAGTCTAACATAACAAAATTGCATGAGGTTCGCCACTCGTTTTTTCTTAGTTCCGAGCGGTCTTAGTGTCAAACTCCACCCCTTCGGGTTACGCCCCTCCCAACGATGGTAACCTCTATCTTTTGCCGACCTCTATCCATCTCCTGTCTCTGGGACTCAAGACTCGCCCCGCCTGTTGTGTGCAAGCCTCCGCTCATGTTAAGCGTGTTTTGAGCAATTGGAACATTGCTCTTGAGCATCGATTCTTTCTCCTGTGTAAGCCTTCTCATAGCCAAGTTATGATTTTTTAAGGCGCCGCCCATTCAGATATATTTATCCCGCCGCAGACCCTCCTTCAACCAACCAATTCGGTGCAGACTTTCACTCATTTTTTGATCTCTGATGTGTTCTAGAATCAAACACTAATTTTGCCGCGGGCACCGCCTAGCCCGGTACATGCCCGCCTGTCGTGGGGAGGCTTCGCTTCACTAATGTCACCCAGACATCCCGTCGTGGGAGGGTTGGGAGAGGTGAATGTTGGCCTAGACTTTAGTTCAAAACTTCAGACAAAAGCGCATGGTCGCTCTCAGCACAATGATAGTCGGTTGACTAAGTTTTTGGACCATCTTCGAGATTTCCGCTAAATTGCTAAATCTAGATTTTTTCATGCATCTGACAGGTATTTTCCGCAAATCTCATGTTCTTCCTTTTCCCCCATTCCGCGCATGAATTGCATGGTTAGGTCTGTATAATTTGCAGATCGCGCCATTCCATTTACTTTACTTTGATGCATGCAATTTAGTATGAGACGTGTTTGGCATTTTGCAAATATTTGTTTTATTATGTGACGTTATCAGACACTGCTTTTATTTGTGTATAAATTCAATTTTTTTGTTACCGTTGTCAAACTTCAGTTTCGATAGGGAAATGGTGTAGTTTGTGGGGAGAAACTGACAGGTGCACTTACTTTTAGAAAGTCTTTTGTGTTCAGATCGAATCCACTGTGAAATTCTCCCTGATCAGTTGCTACTCGCTAAGGGTGGCATCAATGCATTGCTTGTGTCAGATTTGTCGAGCTCAGAGTGTAGTTACCATCCAGATTCTTTCATAACTTTCCCCTATCACATATTATTTGGTAAGGCAAAGGTACCAGCAGAGCTGTACATTGTGTCGCAGGTTCAAAAAGCTGGAATGAGCAAACAGTCGAGCGTATAAGGAAGAGGGGTGAGTTCTTTCCATTTCTGTGGATTTTACTTACATTTTTTTCTTCACATATACCTATTTGTATCCATTTTCATTAGTCTGGACGCTTCATTGATTATCTCAAACCAATTACTTCGTGTGGCTTACGATTTACTGTCTGAATACTTGTAGAGGTGCAGTAGCACAAAATAACTTGCGCTGTTTCTAAGCGGATTGTATGTTCCTGCCGCAGCCAGATTCCTCTATTCTGTCGGGTTGGGTGGGCTTTGGTCACTGTGAGGCTTATGTAGGGTCATAAGAACTTGGATGCCCGACAGTAAGTCCGTCGCGCTGCGAATAGGCAGAGACACAGACGGGTCAGCGGACGAGTCGCAGCGCGTGCTGCGTGATGTGGGGCGTACTGTAGTACATTATATTGGACTTGATGCAAAATCACTGCAGTACGCGCTGCAACTCGTCTGCTGACCCGTCTGCGTCTCTGCCTTCTCGCCGCGCGACGGGCCTCTTGTCGGGTACCTAACGAAGTTCTGTCCGGTTCACATTCAATTGTTTAGCTTTGGCAAGCTTCCACTTGTCCCCAATTTTTTTGTATGAAACAAAATATCGCGTGAACAGCGTGTTCTGAATGCCTAAGCTTCTCACACTTTTTTAGCTGCCGTTCGGCTAATGGTAACCGTAATTTGAGAGAAGAATTGGGAGATTGTTTGTCGTATAACAATCAGTTTACACAAAATATTTAACATAAACAGCTTAATGTCTCAAATTAACAACAAAACGAAAGGAGAGCACCTCGGGCGCTTCAGTAATTAAACAACAGACCAGGAAGGTATTGATTTTGAGCAAAATAAATACAAATAGGTGAGCAAGTAAGAGTTCCAGAGTAAAAATCACAACGATTGGAGCAGATCTGGATCACAGGGAATCAATACACGGTAATACTAGTGGCACTAAGGAGGCAGCTAAGCTTGACGTTGGTTAGTTGCCGCCAAAATTACACTGAAAGCTGGCGGGATCCGTGACACCACTACGCATTCCCCCTTGGTGTGCTGCCTTTTTCCAGAAAAGGAATAAATCAAGGCGAAATGGGAATGGCTATCAAAATATCCCACCTTCATTAGCATTTCAAAGGCAGCTAACATGACTGCTGGAGGGCGATGCGGTTTTGATGACGTCATCGGACGTCGTTAGATCTCTCAGCGCGCTGGGGGCGTGGTTTAGAACGCCTCCGATAGCCATTCTGCTACGTCGTCAATCGCGCCACCCTGCGGTCATCGTGATCACTGCCTTTAAGTCGATTTGGTTGCTCGATTTGGAAGTACTCTATTTTACATCTATTCAAATACCAGCAGCTAAACACAATTACACAATACAAGCTAAACTTGAAAGCAAAAAGCTAATTTGAACGAGAATGGTATGGCATAGTAAACCACGCAAGATTCGTTTATGGGTGAGATCAATGTAGCCAAAAGGATAAAGTGGCGTGTAGCCGCTGTTGTACCGGTGTTTCCTCGTTTCTGGAGCCCGAGAACCATACCTCATATTTTCCGAGTCAGAGGTGCCAAATTCGTTCCGAGATGGACCCTCTCCCTATTTCACTCTTTCACACATTCGTGGAATGTCGTCATGCAATTTGCACAGAACATGCAGGTGAAAGGATCCGGTTGCTGGGCGCGGGTGTAGGTGACTCGGCCGCTTACCTTAACGGAAGGAGCATACAATGCCTGCAAAAATAAGCATGAATTTGAAAGACGAACCGCGTCGAGGCGTTCTTTTCGTATGCGACACACCGCCGTCCAGGTATGGAGCGGGTTGGCGCCGTTGAGCATTCGTGACGTCAACTGGTAGGCGGCGAGCTGAAAAGTTTTCCGGGCTGCTCATTGTATACGAGATGGTCTTTTTGCAGCGAGTGATGAAATGTAAGCTGAAGAAAGTTGGTTTTCTGGATAAATGGAACGCGCTTCAGCAAATGGTTACCCTCAACACTATCGGTGGAGCATAGCGTCTCTGAAATTCCAAAAAAAACGCAATCAGACGGAGTGGCAGCTGTCTTTCCGCCTCCGACTTCTGCTTCGTTCATTTGGATAGCTGAATGTGAATATTTATCATCAATACGCGGGTGGTTGTAGAGCACAGGGTCTAAGAGGAGGGAAAAGTGCCAAAGGTGAAGATCAAGCTTTTTTCTATAGTTGAAGAGTTCAGAAAGGAATCTACTGAAAAGGGCCTAACAAAAACCATTGCGACGAGACGAGCACAAGAACAAAAACCACTGCGACTCGGGACGAGCAAAGAGAACTCACGCGACTTCCTCGTTCACCTCCACCATGAAGTTGAAGATGGGTGTAGTGATTGCAAGCTTCTTGATAAAGCGTTCGATAATCGGCTTGGGCTTGTTGGCACCAGTACGGAACTTGCGGTTCGAGGTCCTGACGCCAAGCGTCCAATAGCGACGACATCACCCATTCGTATGCCAAGCGACGTAGTGTGCTCTTAAGATTGATAGTATTTGTTTTGTTCAACTTGGAAATACCCGTCAGTAATGAAACTCTAAAAAGCTCCTAGAGACGAGTAAGCTTCTCACCTGCAATTGGCTTACTTCTGGAGCAGCGTCACGCGCACAGGCCATGCGCAGCTCTTCAAGTGCCTTGCGTGAGTGAGCGAAGACGAATTTGCCAAAATTCACATTGTCCCGGTCGTCGATGCACAACTTTCGACAGCAGAATGCATGGCCGAGTGCGAGTGCCAAAGGACTGGAATCAAAAGGTACTATGACAGCTCACGGCTCTCTGCGTCAATCACATGACAGTTTTAGCTGAACTTACTTGTTTAGCAGCTCCGGTGGACATCGCCTGACCACAGCATAATGCTGCTTGGCCTTCTCACGCATCCCCTGCTTCCAGAATAAAGCACATGTGAAAACATGAGTCCACCACGTGCACATTGCGTCGCCTTCAGTGAGCGTCGTGGCGCAATCTGAAGGTGATAATTAAAGCATCGTCGTACACATTCTGAATGAAGTCTGGAAGTTTTATTTCAAAGTCGTGGCGTAGCCAAATGTAAAAGTTACAGTTTGGTGTAACGAACGTCACGGGTTAACCAGTGACTCACCCCAACTGTTCTCCTTTTTTGGCAGACCATTCGCCATAGAGATGCTGACAAGAAGGCGGGACACGTCGACGACGTCAATCTCCTTGGCACTGTCTTCTCCACTTAGTTCATTTGCCAGTAAAGTCAGCAGCCGAAGTTTGAAAGCGGCACGAAGCCGTGACAGCACGTCACCTAAGACGAAACCATTAAGACGTTCCCAGAAGAAGAGGGTGAGACACATCTAGGTCGGGTTGGTGATCCTGGATGACTGGGCGAAATGTGAAAGAAACCAACCGTCACATTCGCCGATAATTGGTGTCAGGGAAGATTTCTTGGCACTCAGCACGGCCCGGACTGCTTCCGCGTCCGATAGAAATTCTCGAGATAACGGATGGAACACCCAAAGCAGACC
>MU868565.1:0-23025 GCA_036418205.1 Ostertagia ostertagi
ATCTGAGAGTGACACAGGGTCGGTCCTATCGTTGCTACTTTTCGAAAAATTTTTACGACCCCCCTCCCCAAAGGTGGATTTGGTACGACCCCCTTCTCGACCCTCGACCACCATATTCCTCGCTATAGTATTTATTCTGGTATCACTCAACCCACGAAAACTCCGCCCACTTTTTCCTCCAAAAATGCCGTCGAGCGGGGGGGGGTATATACGCGCGCTGAAACGGCAAATTTTCTCCCGCGCCACTCCTCCCTCATCTCATGCAACTTCTTACAATCGAAGCAAGTACGACCCCCCCTCTACAACCTCATCAAAATATACGACCCCCCCTCTACAAACTCATCAAAATATACGACCCCCCTCTAAAAACTCATCAAAGTACGACCCCCCCGTTGCTACTTGTAGCAACGTAGGACCGACCCTGGGCTGGACCGTGAGTCTAAGAATTCCCACGTTTAGTCACCGCTGAGAACACTTCCGTTTTTATTAGCAAGTCTTCATGCGCACACAACCTTTCAATTGACTTAAAATTACGAGCGAAGACCGACGGCATGGCGTATACTCGACCGAAGCTAAACGGCGCTGAGCGTATCTAGTTGTACCAGCGACGGTAAAGCGATGCGTCCCTGAGGCATTTTGAGAGGTTTCAGTGAATTTGTCTTGCAATGAATCTGGTTCTTTGAGTGAAGAAAAAACTCCTCGTCATTTCTCTCGACGCAGATTTCTCCTTAAACGGGTAGTTTTCGAAAAAACTCATTCAACACTTTGAAAGAGCAATTCCTCTACTCTCTAAGAAACTACCCCTATCCTACTATCTACCCCCTGAATAAGTTTTGAAATTTTTTTGAATAAAGCACACATAACAATATTGAGATCGGAAAACAAAAACAAAAACAATTTTAATTTCACAAATAGAACAGTTTAATCATATATAAAACCATAATTTTATTTTCTAAAAGTGTCCACATTTTCCCGAGCAATTGAGAATTAAAAAAGTTATCGTCTTGAAAACAGCTAAAATCCGCATGAAAAATTTGAGTTCCTCGACGTTTACTCGACGTGGAAAATCTCACTGAATAGAGAGTCTTCAGGGCAAGTTCAAAATAATAAAAAACTGCATCGAAGCTCTTTCGAAACGCACCCGCCGTTTTCTAAAATCAATTTTCGAAAAGGTTATTAACACATTGACGACATTGAGACGCGGTAACGCGTCTCACTTTGCGCACCTCGTTGGACATTGAGACGCGTTACCGCGTCTCACCCTTATCATCCCTTTTTCTAGGGCATGCGCAGCTTTTTCCCGAATTGTTTGTCTCTCTTCTATGGATTAGAACATAACATTATTGTGAACGACATAGGTCATTGTTTGTTCAAATATGCTCCAGTTTAGAAGAAGTTTTCCAAGCTCACCGAAACCGGCGGCTTGGTTCATTAATAGTTTTCATGCTATTCTCATGAACACGTCAATAAAAAAGGGTAGTGAAAGTAAATGCAAATCTAAAGAGACAGAAAAATACATGTTTCACTTGGTATAACCACATCAAAAGAGCTTTTGGCATCCACTACAGATAAAATGACTAAAATTTCCTTTTTCATTACCATTACATGTTCTTTAATCGGAACTTCGTCACTATATACTCTATTACCTTCTACGCATTGACTGTTACTGAGATGTTTTTGTACCACTGGTGCTTTAAAAAGTTATCAATAAAAATTCACGGATCCGAGGTGCGGCGGTCGCACTCGCAAAATCGGCCCGGTCCCACACGGCCAAAAAAGCCAAAACGCGCGCGGTCGTCAATGTGTTAAGGTTCGAAGCATAAGGGGAGGAGGCAAATTTTCGAGATAAATCGCTTCCAACGCGTGAGCCGCGCCG
Organism: Ostertagia ostertagi; assembly: GCA_036418205.1. Classification (NCBI taxonomy): domain Eukaryota; kingdom Metazoa; phylum Nematoda; class Chromadorea; order Rhabditida; family Trichostrongylidae; genus Ostertagia; species Ostertagia ostertagi. The sequence continues at coordinate 1,877 of MU868565.1, forward strand.
CAGCTGCGTGAAGAAACAGCTGCTCCTTTAAATTCGGTGTCTAGGATTTGATGAATCCTAGCCTATGAATGTGTGTGCACATATGTGTCGTGTCATGGAACTCGTATAATCTAAACCTTTTACCTCTAACACATTTACAATCAATCGATAATGCACGTAGGGGAACATCGTACGTTCCTATTACCGTTCCTAGTTGTCCAGTCCGGGGCCATCGGGGCGCTTGGAGCTATGGCTTGACAGAAGATGGCGGGCTGCTGCGAGGACGGCTAGGAAGACCGTAGAGCTGCTGACTGACGACCGACGACCGACACTGACGCCGCCTGACTGGCATGGCAGAGCCCTTTTATACACCTGCCCGGAGGCCCCGCCCATTGGGCCCGCCTTTGACAGTAACGTGCGCTTTCGCGACACTCGGTGACTCTTTCACTGTTACGTCCTATTTATCATTTTTTCTCATTGCTGTCAATCTTTTTTCCCGTGTGTATTCGTGTAGAGTCGGTGCTCGTACAATAGTAGAGTTCTTTTTTTCAGCATCCTTTGTGTAAATCGCTGTTTTAGCGCGTGCCGAGACCCCCGTTTTAGGGAGGGGTCGTTTCGTTGGCTTTTCCTCGACACGATTTTCACTCTTTTTTTTTCTCGAGTCCCGTCCTCTAAGCTACTCAGAGTGGGCGGGCGACCCATTAACTTCCCATTACCCACCTCGTCCATGTGGATGATGACGCGTACATTGCGCTGAGCGTAGAAATTTGTTAAAACACATAAGTAACTGTTACAGCGAGTTCGTACTGAAGGGGGGGGGGTCGTGGAAGTTTTGAAATCTGCGCAGATACCGGCTGACCCTGCCCACCATCGGGTTTCCTTTCGTTCCCCCTACCATGTGTAGGAGCAGAGGTATCATTTCACCACAAAGGCCGCAGCGAGATGGTAGCACTCACACTCTGACGGCCTTTATATTTGTCGCTACCGCTCTTCTCACGCACTTCCTTCTTTGCCTCTCACTCCATGAAACATACATGAGAAGAAACATGTTACTGTCAACGCGAAGTGCGTAACGAAATGGTGACATCGGCATTCCGATGCCCGTTATCAGCTCTTATTGGTACATTAGAAGAACTTAAACGGCATAGTAGTCATTGCAGGACAGCCGCGTCGCGGCACTTGCCATGGAGCGCGTCAATCGAGCCTGTAGCCAGCAGACTTTCAGAACACATTCCTCCACAGCGTGAAGTAGGCTTTCAACGTACTTCTATAAGGGTATAGATGCGAATTTCGCACCTAATTCTGGCTTGGATGAATCGTTCGTCTTTTTACATTGGTAGAAAAACACAAGCAAATTAAGGTTAGTTCAACACTGTCAGTTTCAAGAACAAGATTTAAAAAAAAGAAAGCATATGTACTTGAATCTGATGATTTCCTCAGCAATGGGCTAAACACCAGGTTCTTCTAATATCACAAATTACACTTGCGTGCAAAACTTAAGGACGAGACAGATGAAGTATCATAACCTTTGATAGCTTTGTGGACCGTTTAACGGTTCCTGTTAACTGCTTTCTTTAGTGCCCTGTGGCAGCTCTTTGTATGTGTGGTTAGGTTCCATAGTCATGTTACGCGCCAGTAACACGTCGTTGGAAAAGCTGCGTTCGTCCCTAAGTTTTGCACACTAGTGTACTTTCAAATATGGATCTTGTGTGGAATCTAACACACTTCGATTTGCATCTATCTCTTTCTTGGTTACTTTGAGCGTTTTTATCAAGTCATTATGGGTCACGAGTGCCAGAAAAGCCGAATACTGCTCGTTCATCATTTGGCTTATCCTTGTTCTCACAGTCATTTTCCCGTGTGAAAAGTCAATATCCCAATATGAAAGCTTCTGCGTGACCCAAATGCTCCTAATTGTACTTTTCTGGTCATGAAGCGAGGAGGAAGACCTCTCAGCAAAGATTTGCCAACTTACCGGGTTATAAGACAGCATAGGTTTTGGTATTAGATGTACGATCGAGGTAAGGTATACTTTTCTTATCATTTATTTTCCTTGTTGCATGCGAGTTTACTACGCTTCCCATTCAGATACACTAGCCTCACAAAGAAGTGGGCTCGGACAATGACAGAAGCCGAAGGAGAGCCAGATCAGGGTCAACCCTATCGTTGTTACTCTTCGGAAATTTTTTACGACCCCCCCCCCTTCAGGGGTGATTTGATACGACCCCCCCCCTTTGTATGTAACACTTGTGTAGAGGTAGATTAGCGTCAATATTTATTGGTACTTGAGTCATCAGAGATTAAACTAGAACTAAAAACTAAAATCACTCATCGAACATAAACTAAAATCCGCGACATCAATCCGATACGCGCGATTTGTACAGATTTGCAAGAGAATTTTTACACTCCTCTTTCTAGGGCTATAACTTCCTTCATATTCGAGCTTCAGCGCCGAAGTGATTTGATTTGGAAAATTCAAATTATTTCTATCCAACCATGGGTAAAAATTCTTCGAAAGTTAATTTAATAAAAATTTTGTACGTTGTTACTTTTTTCTGTGCAAAGGCGACTTTTTGACCTTCAAACGATCATAACTTCCTTTCAAAGTCATTCATTTGGGAAGCTGAACACGTATAATAAACTACAGGATTCAAGCTTTCTAACGAGCACCCAAGCGTTCCTGAAAGATCAGTAGTTCAAAAATTAGTCCCGTTGTTACTTTTTTGGGGGTTTGCGTTACTATTTTTTTGGAACCGCGACTTTTTTACCTTCAAACGATCATAACTTCTTCAAAAGTCATTCATTTGGGAAGCTGAACACGTATAATAAACTACAGGATTCAAGCTTTCTAAGGAGCACCCAAGCGTTCCTGAAAGATCAGTAGTTCAAAAATTAGTCCCGTTGTTACTTTTTTGGGGGTTTGCGTTACTATTTTTTTGGAACCGCGACTTTTTGACCTTCAAACGATCATAACTTCCTTCAAAGTCATTCATTTGGGAAGCTGAACACGGTATAATAAACTACAGGTTTCAAGCTTTCTAACGAGCACCCAAGCGTTTCTGAAAGATCAGCAGTTCAAAAATTAGTCCCGTTGTTACTTTTTATTTTGTGGGGTATTCTTCAAGCCATTTTCTCGAAAACGCGAGTTTTCTTACGACAAGGTCCGAGCATGCGCTTGCACTACATCCCTTGCCTTGGTGCGCGCCACGCCTCGGGCGCCCTTCTAATTCGCTGATTCATTCGAAAGCTCATTTAGAGGGAAGCGTTTATAGATGCTCTAGTACCAGTCATCTTACGAAAACGTAACGTGCTGGCTATTATCCGATATACCAAGAATCCCACTGTCGGCCACCGAGAGGGTACGACCCCCCCTCCTAAGCTCAACTGAGTACAACCCCCCCCGTTGTTACTCGTTAACAACGTGTTGACCCTGAGCCAGATGCGGCATGACCTCGAGTATGATATGGAAAAGATTGATAAGTAAGTAATAACTCGCAGATATGTCGTACATATCTGAGCCCTTGTTTCTCTGATCTGTTATTTCTTGCTATTTTGCTATTATCACTCCAACGCCTTATCTGCATTTCTCGAAACATTTTCCTACTTTTGATAACTTCTCGATGGAGAAGAGTATCTTAGAGATAAAAAAAACCTTGGAACAAATGCAGGTAAATTGTGAGAAATGACAGGCAAAAAACCGACGTCACTCCAGTCAGCTCGGCTTCACTTCGTGACAGAAATACCCGGTTTTCGAGATGTTTCGTTGTCATAAACGATGCACTTTGCATTTCTCACACGTGGATGAACTTGCGTTCATCTTTCTGCAGACACCAAAACATACACCTGTTGGAGAATTATAAGTTTCCAACAAGGTTTGATTTCCGAGCACAACTTGTGGAACTGTTTGATTTTCTATGAGGCGGCGTTTATCTGAATCCGAAAGCAAAGAACGATCTCCAGGCTCAATTTTACTCCATATCCTGCACAATGCTCGAAGAAATTGTTTACTCTGAAGCAAACTTGGCCCGAAATTTGGGCAGTGCGACTGCCTCTCAACTCTTTCACGATTTTTGTTACCATTTGCCTTTATTTAAATTATGATGACGGTTTCCCTCTTGTTTTCACCTAAAGACGAAGTGTGGATAACAACAAAAAAATTTAATCGAGCAGAAAAGAAAGGCAACAAGAAAGTATGGGGTGGCTGTATAATTATGCGGAGCAGTGTAGTAGGGATGCTTGAGCACAGATACTACGTTCGTACTCACAATCAGAAACGGCCGCTCTACGCATACCAGCGGCATGCAAGTTGGGAAAATTTGCGAAGTTATCGACCTCAAACTCAGCAAAAAGGGCTGACCAATGATGAAGGAATCATGTTTCACTACTGCCAAATAGTCAGTCACAAAAATGCAAAAGGAAAAAGGCGCGAGAGGAATGAATCCACTGCCTTGAAATCCAAAGGCCACTGCTCTAACCACTGGTCCACTAGCACCCGCTGATAAACAGCGATGCTTCTTCGGACACCGCTACTGCTGGAACCGACTCCTCTCTGTGTTAGACTATGTGGGGATGGAGAAAAACCTCCGTAACTCCGTTCAGCGAATCGTTTGGCAGATTTGGGAAGAAGATTCGAGATCAGCGTCCGAAACCACATACCATGGTACTTGTTTCATTTCACATGGCTACTTCGCCCCTTGCTCCTTTTCTGATTAGTATTCTAAGTACTTTTTTTACAGTCTACATCTATATCCAAATTTATAATACATATACAGGGGGCAATAAAAAAAGACATTTTGTCTCCACACTCAAATGGATTTAATCACACTTTGCTCAATTCAAACGTGTGCTCCCAACTTAGAATTGAAGAGCGCATTTCATTTCATAAGAAAATCTTCATAGTGGCCATCTACGTGGACGGCATCAGAAAATTTGCCCCGGAAACATGGTGCTCTGGTCGAGCTCAATGGGGTTCTCGACTGATCGTGTACCGTTACGACGGGTTCCGAAGGGCGGGTTCCGAGGGGGTTTGCATAGTTAGAGCTAATGTCCCTAGGAAACTATCCCACGTTGAATCGATCCAAGAAATTATGTAAGAGCTTCAGGCTGAAGCAGTTACTGTAGGCCTCCCTGAGCTCGACGACGGTGACAGATGACGTCATATTCTGAAGACGGTGAGGGTAGTGAAGGAGGGCCTGCGTGTACTTATAGAGGGACATTTAGGGAATATTTTGCTGAGGAACTTCCGTCAACGACGGCAATCTCTGCGAAGAAAAAAGGCCGAAGTGCGACCTGGGCAAAATGTCTTTTTTTTTTACCTCCCCCCTTGTACACGTTTAATCTGCTATTCGACGAAATTTCTTGGGCCAAACTTTGTAGTACGAGCACTGTTTCAAGTGACAAAATGTGGAGCTCTTCATTCATTCATGTCAACCGTCTTGTTTTACTCTAGTAGGAAATGAGTCAGAACAACAACTTCTACAAGTAGGATATGGTAAAGAATAACAACGGATAAGAACATCTTTATAAATGGGTGGATGGGGTGACGTTCATTCACTGCTTCTGCTCTGCTGGCCTTCAGCAGGTGTTTCAAAGACTTCGTCACCGTCCAGAATTACAACAGAAAATCTTCGAAGCTGTGAGTTCACCCTACTATAGTGCCGACTCGACAGTACAGGTATGCTATCGCTACCTGGTCCCGATGCTGCGCACTAGCGCAGGATATGAAAGTGTCGTCAAACCACTGACGCAGTGTGGCAGTCATTGCCTTGAGAAGTGCAAGATAACTGAACCATCGTATACGACTCTCTGAATGTGGAACAGACATTGTGGGGCTACTGTCATGACGAAATGCTAAAAGCGATATAAGGGGCTGCTGCCGCTGCTGAACTGCTGTAGGCAGTGACCACCATTTGAAACAGAGTGCGCTGCTTTGACCAACTGTCGTAATGGTCATGAATTATCAGTTTTGTTCGGTAGATGTGTCAGGGAGTCATACTGTTCGGAGGAGGTGCGCTCGCAATCAGGATATTTTGCTAATGTAAGCCAGTCTGCTGTGATCCTGGAATCCCTGACAGTCTACGAGTACTTGAAGATGTGAGTAGAAACGGAAGGCGTTCATGCCTTGAGGGACATGCAAAACGGGCTTTCAGAAACTGCGATGAAGTAGCAGGAGAACACAGGGTAGGAACCACATCTTTTTCCAGAATTTCTTTTCCTCTTTAAGGCTTAGTCCCGAGTACTGTAAGTGACTCACTCATTTGAATACCTGCCCTAGCGACAAGAGCGTCGGAGAGGGAATCGCTACACTGGGCACAGAACAGTAGGGCACTCGAAACAAAGACAAACAATTTTATCCGACTCAGTCACTTACCTTGCATTCTATATGATTCGCTAAGTATTTCTGTCTGGGCGTTTTTGTGTACCTCCTTCTGTCTGTCACGAAGTTCAAAATCAAAGGACGGGAAAATTCTTGGCGGGTGAAAGAAAATGATAAGAACAGGTACGATCGACAAATGGTGCCAGAAGGGAAGGGTCAGTTTATTGCGTGTTTCGCAACAGCATTCAAGTATTGGCTCAAACTTGATGTAGCGGGTGGGACAGGAGCACATCTTACGGGTTACAGAAATTGAGAACTTTGATAAGGGATGACAAGGTACGCTTGAAGGGAAGGGTTATGGAATCCATGGAGTGCGAACCAGCAACAGCGACGCTTCATAACATGTGATGTAGAGGTGAGAATGGTAATGGTAACAATTGATAAGGGGCGCTAGAGCGAGTCTCGAAATTGCTGCACGCCACTCAGGAGAAGAGAGTGGACTTCTTCTGAAGGGTCATACTTGTCGACGACAAAAAGTAACGCTGATAGGGGCTGTCAGGAGCAATTAGCTTGAGAAGGGTGAAGTCACTAAAGTGGCTATCTTGGTACACGATAAGAAACACATTCCACTTCATTGCGATGTCGTAGTCAGTATCGAGATCTGTTAGACCGCTAATCTGCCCGAGCTTCTTAAGATGGTTGGTGCTTGCGGCAATATTATAAGGATTGGAGTCTTCACTCCAATATCGCCGCTGTCCAACCGCTAAATCATTCCAACATCTCGGAGCATGACCTTTGTTTACGCTAAGTCTTGATACTGAGCAGCTCGTGTAATCGTATCACTTATCCAAAGCTTATTCGGCCGCTAGATCATCTTGGATTTCAAGATGGGCTTTTGTAGGGTGTTGAAGTGCTGCGGGAAGTGGCTGCTTGAAGAGAAAACACTGATAACAATCTATCCTCAAGCTTTTGCAGTTGGCTAAAAATTGCAAAGTTTCTCGTGAGGACATTCTTCGCGCTTTATTTTGTGCACACTTCTCCGGCATTCTCAACCCGATGTTCCGAAAGAACACGCGTGGTCGATCGAGAGTCGTCGAGGCAGCTGAGGAACATATATCTCTGAGACACAGGCGTGACATCGACTTCTTATCGAAAAATAGCTGGGTGCAGTTAAATCCAACGCTTTTATTGATATTGCTATTTACCTTTTTGTTTCTTGTGTAAACAATAGACAAACAATAGACAACAATAGACAATAGGCGCAGGTGTGATCTGGAGGGGAAAGTGTGATCTAGTGGTACGGTCTGGCAATGGCTACCCTAGCTAGCTGCTAACCAGCTAGCTAGCTATCCGAGGGTCGGCATAGTAGCTACAACACGCACAAAGAGGGTCGCAGCGAGCAGGAAGCACGATCTCTAAGTGCACTGGAGCAAGCGGCGACCTGAAGTGACCTGCAGGCAAAAACCGTCGTAGAGTTTGAGTGCAGAGGAAGAAAAGCCATCGAAGCTTGAAGACTTTTTACGAACTTGCGCCTACAACTGCCGTACCATCGCCTCAAGCCATCTCGATAGAGCCAACAAGAAGCATCGCTTTGACGTCATCGCCCTTCAGGAGACAAAAACTAAGGAAACAGCCACCAGGAAGACTAACGACGGCTACCTACTTGTTCTAGGAGCCAAAGTGGATGGAAGAAACGTTGGCGGCGTCGGATTCCTCGTCCACCAACGGATTGAGCACTTGGTCGACTCAACCGAGGTATTCGGCCCGCGACTGGCCGTTCTCCGCCTACGCATCGACAAGCGCACCTCTATCAGCATTATTAACTGTTACGCGCCAACGTCAGCAGCAACGGATGGAGAAAAAGACACGTTTTATAAGGAGCTGGAGGAGGCTACGAAGAAGGAGCGTTCGTACTACAAGTACGTTGTTGGAGACTTCAACGCAGTCATTCCACGAGGAAAAGCCGGCGACAGCGCGCATTGGACCACACGGAACCGGAGATACAAACAAAAACGGAGAACCTTGGTGGTTTTTCTGAAGCAATACAACCTCTTCCACGGAAGCCTCTTCATGAAAAACGTGGGCCGAAGGTGGACATGGGAGAGCCCTAACGCAGCAGCTCACAGCGAAATCGACCATATTCTCACGAACAGAAAGTGGAGTTTGCTAGACGTCAGTGTGGTAGATGCATTCCGCACCGGAAGCGACCATAGACTCGTCCGGGCCAAAGTTCGCCTCCGAGCGAAACTCCGAAGACGAGACCACTATCGACCTCCACCCATACGACTGCCGCAGTACGACATAAACGCCATGGAGGCGGCCGCTGCTCAACTACACATGGCAGGAGGCACAGGACTTGTCAAAGGACTACGACTTGCTTGTAGAAGGACTTGTACACTGCGCAACGGCATCGGTTGTGACAAGAATGAACTCGAAGAGTAGGATCGATGACAATGCTCGTACACTCCTCCAACAACGGGCTGCCGTCCACCGTAACTCTGCATCCACACCACTGGAACGTGCTACGATAAACAAAGCGTGCCGCGAGGATGTGAAGTAGTCGATTCAGCGATACAAAGGTACCCGAGTCTAACTAACTACGGGTCGACTGACATTGATCGCAAGAGGGAAACGTTTCGAGTAAATATCTGATTACTAAAACAATTTTAAAGCGTACCAGGTTTACTCCGCTCCCTATCGCGCGCATCACAGGGTAGGGAGAAACCAAGTAACCCCATTCAGAATGAGGCTTAGTGTGCGCGTTCGGTGTTTTTAGCCATTGTGGGTGTTATCACAATCACCACATCAGGTTAGAATAATACGTCAACATGAATATAGACCTTACTCTTAAAAACGGTCGTTCTCTCTCAGTCTCTCCTCCCCCACCTCCCCCTCCTTATACCCTCCTCTCCGGCGCATGACAGCGCCATGTTCTCCCTCCCTTTCTCCTCTCCCCTTCCCTCCCTCTTTCTCTCTCTCCCCTCCCTTCCAGCCTCCCCTTTCTTGCCCTTCCCTCCCCCCCCCCCCTCCACCCTCCCCCCTCATCATCGGCTGCCACGGCAGCACCATGTAGAATGAGACTGAGTGTGCTCGATCGGTGTTTATATAGCCGCTGTGGGTGTTATCATGATCATGACATCAACATCACGAAGTGTTGCCCTTCGTACTCCCTGGTTTTGTGAGCGGTTGGTCCGGACGGACAGAACGACACACGCACACACACACACACCGACAAACCGACACACCAAAGTTCTGGTTTATATAATGAAGTGATTAGAGTCTCGAATGCCAAGAAACACTAAAAATCTACTTTTCTCTGAACTCCTTTTGAAAATGCTGACATTTTGAGCCCTATTGAATCTCCGTTGGTAGCATCTGAAGCCATTTCGCTCCCCGAAAAAAAGGGAGCTGGAACCTTGGTACGATGTTTTCTGGCTAGTTTGGGGCATACTTAGAGAGAATACATTGGTGCGCCCACGGGAAGGCCGGAACACCCAGTAATTGCTTGGCTTCAGCTTCAATTCGCCTTTAAGCAATTTGAAGCAGAAGACAATGTCATTGAAGACACGTCTATATAGTAGGGTCTTGAGGTTGAAACGCTGTAGACGTTCTCTATAATCTGGCATGCAAGACGGGTACGCTGGGTTTAGGCAGCACCCATACAGGGGTTGGCAAAAAAGAGACACTTTGCCCATGGCGCACATCATCGAACTTTTCGTCGCACAGGGTGCCGATGTTAATGAAAGTTTTACGGCGAAATATTCCTTAGGTGTTCCCCCGTAAACAGAAGCAGGCCCTCCTTCACTGCCCCGCCGTCTTCAGAATATGACGTCATCTGCCGTCACCGTCGAGCTCAACGAGGCTTACCGTAATCGCTCCGGCCTGAAGCTGCTACATAATTTCTTCAATGGATTAACTGTTGAATAGCTTCCCAGAGACATTAGCTGTGAACCGCTTTTGACCAGCGTTTCAGGGACGTCGTAATGGTCTATGGTACCTCGACGACCTCGTTGAGCTCGTACCGTGAACCATGTTTCCGTGGGAAAATCTTCTGATGTCGTCGGTGTAGAAGGCTGTCATGTAAGTTTAGATAGATTAGAAGGTGCTCTTCAATACTGAGTTGGGGGCAGTCGATTTGATTCTAGCAAAGTGTGATTAATGCTGTCTGAAATGTGGAGTCAAGTGTCTTTTTTTTGGCCACCCCTGCACATCAGTATTTTCGTGAAGGTTTGTTGAACCTTCTCGATTCTAGCTTGGAGTTTTCTGGTGTACGGACTCCAAATTTGTGATCCGTATTCCAAGATCGGCATTACATATGTCTTATAAAGTTTCAGGAAAAGTGACACATCGTTATAACGAATATTCCTGAAGAATGGTAGAAAGGGCTTTGAGAGCCTTTTGTACAACTCCCCTAAGGTGAGGCTCAAAATCAAAAAAAAATCAAAAAATCAAAATTGGTGAATACTAGTGAGTGAAGTGAATGAATACTAGTGAGTACTTTCTCTCGTATCGTCGTCATAATTACCATAGACCTTTATATCATCAGCGTAAACTCGAACTTTAATCGAAGGATGTGTAGTCAGATAGCTAGGCAAATAATGGGTAGCGCTGAGCACACAGTCAAAGGCAAAAAAAATCTCAGGGCCACAGGCTCAGATTGAAAAAAGGCGAAGGTGAGCCACTTCATTACTTGCACTTACAGCTTTAGAAGTGCCACTCAGCTTCCAACCCTGATTGAAGAAACGCAGCGGATTTCGTATCGATTGGACTGATTGAGACTAAGCCATAAGAATCCTTAACACGCACGCATCCTCACAAAAAATATAACGAGCCTCACGTTCTACAGTCATCGCTTAAAGCAACAATCCAGGAACGAATTCGCGGGTAAGGACCACCTATAATGACGTTGCAGGTGAGAAGTTGGTCAATGGAGAAAGAAAAAGTAGAAAAAAACGTCGGGCAGGGGCTTAGACAGGGACTCCCCTGCCGTTTAGGGAGACGTGTGTTGGACGAGTTGTCCGAACCTGCCCGTAGTACATGCGCTCCAATTGCAACTGCTGGCAAATAGCCATGCATGCTTGCAAATACATAACTATTTGCCAGCAATCGAAATTGAAGCGCTTCAATTGCGTTCTTATGGAATCGACCTCATACAGCGCGGCGGTCCCGCAACGACCGCTAGTCGAGCAAGCGCTCTTCACAGCAGCAAGGAGGCGGGTCAACCGAGGCTCGGTTGACCCGCCCTTTTCGACGAACTTCGAGCCCTTCTCACGCATTTCAGAGGTAAGTTTTTACTTCAGTGACAGTTCCTTTCGACTTCACTTGGGCTGGGGCATGCTTCCACACCTCAGCTTTGGATTAGTTGAAACCCTCCCTGGACTGTTGCTTTAAGAGTAGCGTTGACAAAGGATATCACCATCTCTATCATTTAGGTTTACGCTCCCATGTGAGATAGCAGCCAAAAACATGAGGAAGTTTATGACGAGCTTGCCGAACTGACTCGATCTCAAAAGAGCAATTACGTAGTGGTGTCTGGAGAATTCAACGCAAAATTTGGATCTCAAAGACATGAGGAACGTTTCATCTGCCTAAACAGTGCAGAACCCCGGATTGCGATTGGAGAGAGGCTGGCATTTTGCGAAATATTTCACATGTATCATGGAAACACCCATTTCAAAAAAACGCCAACAAAGAGATGGACTTATGAGTCCCCGACTGGACAAAACTATCAACAGCTGGACAATGTTCTTCGCAACGGGAGAGCTATTACAGATGTCGGTGTAGTTCCATCGTTTACCATTGGAAGCGACCACCTTTTTTTTCGTGCTAAACTGCCCTTCGACCGCAATCTTGCACGTCTGACCCTGATTCGATCTAAGCACCCCCGAACAACAATTTTTAATGCAGAAGCAAAGCAAGTGATGACGAACGATATATATGGAAATGACAGACAACATAAACAACGTCTATGATTTCCTCTTGAGCACCGTACCCACAGATGCATCTCATTCTCGCATTGTGGCTCCCAACCACAACTCCAGTCGAATAACAGAAGCCACTGGCAAGCTTGTTCCGCAATGGAGACAAATGGACCGGCATTTAATATTTAATACACAATTTTGAACAGGCTCTGCAGACTAAAACTCACTGAAAATGAGAGACTTCTCGCAAAATCGTTTATTGAACGTTGCAGCTAGCAGACGTAGCCTCAAGAAAGCAAGCAAGTATAGGCACGATACCGACTCACTATTCCTTGCCAAAAGGCCCAGATGAATCAAGAACTACATGAAAACTGGAAACTTGGAAATGGAATTGGAAACAGTCATGAGGAAGTTCTACTCGGACATTTCCAAATCAAATCACCGCACATCTACAGAACAGATGCCTGCTGGAGGAATCGTGTTGTCATTCTCGCGTCCGATGTTCGCAATTGAAACGATGCCGAAGGGGAAGTCTCCGGGAGTCGATGGATTGTCCATAGAGGCTTTGCAAGCTCGCGGCTACAATTTTTACTCGCCCTAGCTGAAGGATTCACTCGATATGTCAGTGAATGTGAGTACCTGAAGCATGGAAGAAAATCCAAGACAATTCTGCTGTTCAAAAAAGGAGATAAGGAGGACTTGGATAACTACCGACCCATGATGCTCCCACCGGTGTTGTGTTGGGTTGACCCATAATTTCTGGCCGATTTTGGTTCGAATTCAATTTTCAATATGTCAAATTAACTTCATATCGAAATAAGTTGATATGTTGAAGAACACATCAGGACCTTCAGCCAGGATGTTTCAGAAGCTCAAATGCGCAAAGGGATAATTAAGTAGGAATCAAAATAGATCAACGACCAAACCCAACCATTATGCCTTACGACAATTTTAAGAAGAACCTTGCAAGGAGCGCGGTAGGCAAGATCAGCGCTACGTTTGCCCCAGTCTTTGCTACTGATCGGCACTGAGCTATTGGCTCAATAGCATCGGCAAATAAGATAGGAGCTGCAAAGTTCGACCTCATCATGGACCTCCAGTCACTTTGGATGAGGACCCCTTGCGCAACGAATAGGAAGTGCATCCTGACGCTATTAGCAGGAAATATAGCAAACGCCTGGACGCAGCCTACGCTCATTGCATTATCGTGCCATAATTTTTCATTGACCGAATTTACCCTTTGACGACGCGGAGCTCGGCCCACGTGGTGGAGCTGTTATACGCAGAGTTCAGCTGTAACTGTATAACCCACAATCAGCATTCCGTGGTACACCGTTGCTATACTATATCACCATATAAAAACATGACTTTGTTTCCGTGGATGTCTGGTTTCGAAGTCACCCTCAGCTGTCCATCAGCCGCCAACCACGGTCGTCTTCTCGCGTTGTTATTGGGAAACATCTCCCTTGTAAAATGGTCAACATGAAGTCAAGAACCTTTTTCCTCATGCGCTCATTGCATTATCGTGCCATAATTTTTCATTGGCCGAATTTACCCTTTGACGACGCGGAGCTCGGCCCCGTGGTGGAGCTGTTATACGCAGAGTTCAGCTGTAACTGTATAACCCACAATCAGCATTCCGTGGTACACCGTTGCTATACTATATCACCATATAAAAACATGACTTTGTTTCCGTGGATGTCTGGTTTCGAAGTCACTCCTCAGCTGTCCATCAGCCGCCAACCACGGTCGTCTTCGCGTTGTTATTGGGAAACATCCTTTGTAAAATGCGGTCAACATGAAGTCAAGAACCTTTTTCCTCTTGAAGTTATGGAGCGAAGTTTCCAGTATTGGCAACCAGTACTGCTTGCTCGCGTCGCTCAGAATAGGCCAAACCCATTTTCTATCCTGAAAGGCCTTAACAGTCGCACGTAGGAACTTTCAAATTTTTTTGTTGACACAACTGAATCTCCATGCAAGTTTTGTGCGGTTTGTCGAGGACTCAATTCGTTGGCTTTCTTTATTTCTGAGTCATCTAGAGCTCCACGGATCTCTTTCACTGAGGGTCCTCTCTCACTGAAAGATCTCGAGCCGGTTGGTGGCGAGGCTACGTGGCGCGACCCCAGGTGGCGGATAGGGGGTAAATCGCGGACCAAAAGCCACCATGTACTTGCCCTGAGACGCAGGTGGATTCAGGGGATGGACTCCCTGTTTCTGTAGTGCTGTGTCGATTCATACCAGCTGTCTCCACTCAGGTGTCCATGCATGCTTGCGTGTGTGGTGCGCTCTGTGTGTGTGCGGTTGGTATCCTGCATGTCGGCACAGCCAAAAGCTTGCATTCAAGTGACTGGGAAGTACATGGGAGGCGATTCGGGGCCGCCTCCAAAAAATAAGCCCCTTGTTCCGCTCCAGGATAGCGTGGCTAACTACCTGGAGGTCTATCCTAGCCCACACGACAGAGCCTGGCAAGCTACTCGTGTGCCTTCAATATGCCGAAAACAGCAATATGGATGGGGCCTCATTCCCCTGAACCTGAGGGAGCCCCCAATACGGCAGCGTTGGGTAGGACCGCTCGGGAGAGGCTGCTAGAATCTCAGGGCCCGGATAGGCTGCCTAAACGAAGAAGGACTAAGATGGCGATCTGTACTTTCAACGCACGAACGCTTGCATCCGAAGCTCACATCGAAGATCTGATGATGCAGGCCAGGAAGATCAAGTACGACGTCATCGGACTGACCGAGACGAGAAGGCACCGCCCGCTACACGCCGTTTTCGATACTGGAGAAGAACTGTTCCTTGGAACATGCGACAGCAGAGGCGTTGGCGGTGTGGGTGTCCTCGTCAACACGCACTTGGCCATAAACATCGATTCGTACGAAAGCCTTACGACCCGAATCGGACGTTTGAGATTGAGAAGATGTGGTTCAACTCCTGCTTTGACAATCTTCGTCGCCTACGCACCAACATCCAGCTACGACGAGGAGGAACACGAAGCATTTTATATGGAATTGGAGAAGTTCTACAAGGAAGATCATACCTTCTTCAAGGTCATCGTCGGCGACTTCAACGCCAAGATTGGCCCAAGAAGAACGGCTGAAGAACTTCACATCGGTACTCACGGAATGGATTGGAATGAGCAGGGCGAAAGACTGTCTGAGTTTATCATGTCGACCAACACCATCCATGGTAACTCACAGTTCCAGAAGCCCTCTCACCTTCGTTGGACTTGGGAGTCACCTGATGGACAGTTCCATAACGAGATAGACCACATCATCTTCAATCGAAGGTTTTGCCTGACCGACGTCGCTGTTGTTCCGAAGTTCTACACGGGATCGGACCATCGTCTCCTCCGCGCAAAGTTCCACTTTTCGATGCGTGTTGAGAGAGCCTCGAAGTTCAGGAAGCGAAGCCCCAGGACAGTCATCAACTGGGATCACTTCACTTCTCTTGTCAGCTTATGGGAGGATTCCGTTATCGAGAAACATCGACGAGGAATATCATCGGCTCGTTGAACACCTTCACGAGAGTGGCAGGAAGGCAGAGAGTTTGAAGTCACCAAAGGACGTCTGTCTACGGAAACTCTCGAGCTGATACGCCAGCGTGGAGCCGCACGAGCTGCAGGCAATCACCAACTCACGTCCGAGCTTGCGAAGCTATGCAGAGAGGCGATAAAGGAAGATCTCAAGGAGCGAAGAGCAGCAGAGGCTGGGAGGAGCATCCGCAATGCCCGCCGAAGCTTTGGCAACTACACCACCTTCGTTTTGCTGACGACATCGTTCTTATAACGCCGAACATCGAGCAAGCGGAGCGAATGCTGGCTGATTTCGACTGCGCCTGTGGTAAGGTTGGTCTACAGCTGAACCTAACGAAGACGATGTTTATGAGAAACGGATTGGTTCCTGATGCCCCATTCACGCTCAACGGAACGAACATCACCGAATGCTCCAGCTACGTGTACCTAGGTCGGGAAAATCAATATGATGAACGATCTAGCTCCAGAGCTGAGCAGGAGGAAACGAGCGGCTTGGGGAGCGTACAAGAACATCGAGGGAGTAGTGAAGAAGACGAAGAACATCCGGCTCCGTGCCCACCTCTTCGATTCCGCTGTCCTTCCTGCCCTAACCTACGCCTCAGAGACTTGGACTCTGCGCAGGCAGGACGAGCATGCGGTCAGCGTTATCCAACGCGCTGTCGAGAGGACGATGCTAGGAGTAACCCTATACACGCAAGTGCAGAGGGGAATCCGGAGTTCCGAACTACGCCAACGATCGAAGATCAGGGACGCTGCCGTTTTCGCCAAGGAATCGAAGATAAGGTGGGCCGGACACGTCATGCGATGACCGTTGGACCAGAGCGGTTACCGACTGGATCCCTCGGGACGTCAAACGAACACCTGGACGACCGCCGGCCCGATGGTCAGACTTCTTCACGAAAGCTCTGAACGAAAGGAATGAAGGACTTCGTGTCCCTCGAGCGAGGAGGATCCACTGGACAACTCTTGCACGCGACAGGGACGAATGGAGACGTTGCTGGCGCCCGCTCGAGCAATTCGATGATCAACGGGACGACAGGTGATACAGGTGATACATCTAGAGCTAGAGGGCAAAACCCATGATCTTCGTCCTCAGACTGCAGACAATTCTCTTTCGAATGGTATATAAGCGATGTAAAAGCATGGGATTTAGATGAAAATTTTGTGGTTGAAAAAAAGCGACATTATTTATGAGACAACCTAATAGTTTCAACAATAATCGCTTGGCTAATGTTGTAGAAACTGAGCATAGATAGCCGCCTTGAAGAAAAATGTCAAAAGCAGTTTTACTTTTCGAACAATATAATAGCTTCATCTACGGAAACTCGACTCTCTTCCGGTGGTAAACCGCAATAGTTAGTTTTGTATGTCTCTGACTATTTAGACTATGGATGCCTGGATAGTATCAATCTACGTATATCCCAACGAATGCCTGGTCGGCGTACAGGATATTAAGAGCACGCAAACCATTCCACGCCTTTACAGACCTGAGAGGGTTCGCTTTGTTACAGCCAGTCATCGTAGATCCCTCGGGAAAGATGACACTCAGCGAGACAGATCCGCAGCATACATGCACAGCCCGCAGGCTTACTGACCGTCGGAGCACAAACGCTTGAGTAGTCTACTTGGGATTAAAATCGCGGATAGAATTTAGCAACCAGTAACCATAATAGCTCCTCCAGGAGGCAATCAGGCTGAACGCATAAATGTACGAATTAGTCCATGTTCGGTCTTCTTGAAACCTTGGCATGTAGAGAATATTGTTTGTTTTTCTTCTGCCATACAGGTTGTTACGATGGAACTATTTACTTCGGTCGACGTTTCGAACAACTCGTCTTAGCTTGTTAATATTGTTTACAAGCTGGGGCTGGGCTGCTTAGTTGTAGTACTGTGGGGCCTGACCTACAAGCTAAGACTTCCAACCGACTTCAGGTCCTGAAGACGACGAGTTGTTCGAAACGTCGACCGAATAAATAGTTCCATCGTAACAACCTGTATGGCAGAAGAAAAACAAACAGTACGAATTAGTGTTTATACACAAGCAGTTTTTGAGTGAGTAGTGAGCGATCGCTGCCTTGTTTACGGCATTGCAGACACAGCGCAGAGTAATGTTGGGCCATAACAATGGTGGTGAGCGTGGAAGCGTGGAACACTCTCAGTAGTTGTACTTCATTCGTATTTTTAGATGTTCTCCGTGGTCACTGGTATCCTTACAGCTATTAATGTTGCGAGTGCCATTAAAATAGAGGTGAGTATTTAATAATCTATCTATTCACTGGTTTGTTAGCAATTGTAGAAGTTTTTCTCTGAAGATCTTTGTTGATGAGGGTTCCCTCTCCAGAGACTGCAGTAGTGAACTAGCCAGTACTAGCAACACAATGTACAGGGTTTCCAAATTACAGTGACAAGGTAAAGCGTTGGAAATTGACGCTGTCAAGAAGCGGAATGGATAGCAGATATATGTATTCAAGCTCACTGAACCAAAACAAAATTTCTTTTTAAAGTGGTCACCGTCTGCATTGGCACAGAAGCGAACACTTTAGAGGAACTCAGTAACCATGGCTTGTCCGCTGCGTTTTAACCATAAGATTACTTTTGAACCTCAACATGTGGACAGCTGGATCTTTTTTGGCATCACTAACAAATTCTTTGCTAGAAATACCTTTAGATCCCAATTTCGGCAAAAGCGTCTTTTTTGCTAACTTTTTTCTATCACTCTCTTCTTTGTACTTCTTGTGTTATTACCATGAATATCAGCACTGCGATGCAACATTCACAATTAAGACGATGTCAAGAATGTGACTAGAGCCTGTTAGGCAGATGAGGAAAAAACATACGTCACAAAAACAGAAAGGTTGCGATCGCCGAATTGTATCGCTGACCTTCATAAACTCATGTAAAAATACTATTTATATCCACAGAAACAATATGAATGCCTACTTATCACGATCTCGGTTGTTCTACTTGGTGTTGCTGTGGTAGCCAAAGAGCAGTGAAGGGAGGAGGTGCCAAGGAAAGGAAGCGGAAAACTATTTTTCAACGGAGCAAAGAATTGAGTATTGAAAATCATTATGGCATCATGCCATGATTTATATGAGGACCTCTACAATACGCAACACCGTTTTGCGCTTACGCCACTTCCGAGTGGTTTTGGTGCCACAAGTGGAAGGAAGCCCAGCGGAAAGCGCAAGCCTTTAGCAGGGAAGGGAGGTTCTAGCGGTTGCTGGAGGACCAATCTGGTTGTCTGGAATAAACCCTTATATCCGGAAAGCGCCAGCATTAAAGGCATGCCCCAGGATCGCACTGGTGTGGCTCTTGCACACGAATGTGAATGTATCGGTGCCAAGTGGGCCGGCAGTGAAGAAAAAAGGAAAAGAATCCGTCGAAAACGCTCAGGTTGAGGGCTCACTCACCTTCCTAATTGGCTGTGCTAAAGGAACGAGAGACTAAGCGCGAAGAGGAGAGTATGGGGCGAGAGAGCGCATCAGATGAGAGAGCACCAGACAACGGCCTGATAAGAGAGCTCGTTCGCTGCAGCTCGAGCAGCTTACTTTGCAAGCCCAAAGCGTTCTTGTCGGTCGAATTCCGTGCACGTGAACGCCACATTTGTGATTGTCCCCTAGGGTTCTATACTTCTGACCGAAGAGAAGAGTTCACACGACCTCTGCCTGGGTTGTGCCTTTAAGGCAATCAAAAGTTTAGTTCGACACGGAGCATGCATACTCGTTTTATTTCGGAGATGCTAAAGTCGACAGACACAGTTTGCTGTAGTGTTGTGCGTTAAGTAATGTTACGCTACTGAGTTCCTTCACTGGCGCGCTAAGGAAAGCTACCGTGAGAGTAGCCAAAGAACTAACGATTGTGAGCGAATCCTACAATGGGTCGTGAAGAACAAGAAAAGAAACCAAGGGAGTAATGAACAGCTTGATGGCTATATATAAACGTTGTTGGAATTGACGAAGTAGTAAAGGTCCCCTAAGGTTCTATACTACTGACCGAAGATCTGATCTTCACACGACCTCTGCCTGGGTTGTGCCTTTAATCACTTTAATCAATTTGATTGGCTTTGCGGTGAGATTGTGACGACTCTTTTTCAAGTTGTCCAATTTTTCTCTAATTTCAACTTTGAAAAGTCGTGACTCCTGATGACCAGTATGTATTATAACCTTTTTGCTGCTTTCGTGAAAATATCGCCGCTTCTTTTCACCTCCTTCCAATTTCTACTTTTCGGCACAAGAACTTTCAAGTGTGAACGAATGTTCCAAGAGGGGCTACTTTCTAGAACCCATCATTCTCGCCCAATCAGTAATACAGTGCGTACCATAAGAATAAACGCACCCCAAAAATTACCATAACTGTACTATGCAGAAGTTCTTGACAAACAAACCTATCACCTGTATCACCTGTCGTCCCGTTGATCGTCGATTTGCTCGAGCGGGCGCCAGCAACGTCTCCATTCGTCCCTGTCGCGTGCAAGAGTGGTCCAGTGGATCCTCCTCGCTCGAGGGACACAAACCTTTCATTCCTTCCGATTTGATTTGATTTATTACATGACGAGAACGCTCATATACTATACTCATGTGGAGAAAAACGGTAAAGCAAATAACAGCAAAGCACCCAAGCACAGAACTCGTTACAAAACAGGTAAAACATGACAAGAACACATGCAATAAAAACAGAAATCCAAATCTAAAAATGAACTAAGGAATGAAGAGTATGGAGATGACAACACAAATTGGAATCACATGGAAGAGTTAAGAGGAAGAGTGGAATGTAAGCAAATCATGAACAATTTTTTTTGTCAGAAAGGGGTAGCTCCCAATTCTTGGACCACTCATTAACAATATCGATTGCTTTTTGAAGCACAATTGAATCGGCTTCGTTTTCAATAACCTTATAGATCTTGAGATCATCTGCAAATATCTTACACTCAACTCCGATCTGAGTCACTGAGGAACTAAGCTCATATATATTGTAATTGTAAATATCGAATAGCAACGGTGATAGAACTCTGCCCTGCGGAACACCACTGTGAACTTTTCGTTCACTTGAATATGACTCACCAGTTTAGCTCCGCACACTACCGCGTGCATGACACGGAAGGGCTCCTAAAACTGGCAGCCGGTGGAGCGTTAGATTCGCCGCTAAACAATAAGTCGCCTCGTGAAATGCCTAAGCTGGCCATTCTCGTGTATAGATTAGATTAATCGTGAAGGCGAGTGGGCGATTGGGCGATCGCCCAATGGGCGGAGCAACAAATCAATACGTACCCTTCTCTTATCGCCTACTCGCCTAATCGCCTAATCGATTCGTATACTTTTCATTTTGAATCATCGCCTAATCGCCTAATCGCCTAATCGCACGTACGATCGCCAACTATGAACGCTCCATAAAGTGTTGC
>MU868565.1:23125-78447 GCA_036418205.1 Ostertagia ostertagi
CGCCGAAATGATTTGATTTGGAAAATTCAAATCGTTTTCTATCCAATCATGGGTAAAAATTATTCGAAAGTCAATTTAATAAAAATTTTGTACGTTGTTACTTTTTTCTGTGCAAAGGCGACTTTTTGACCTTCAAACGATCATAACTTCCTTCATATTCGAGCTTCAGCGCCGAAATGATTTGATTTGGAAAATTCAAAATTTTCTATCCGACCATGGGTGTAAATCCTTCGGAAGTCAATTTAGTAAAAATTTTGTACGTTGTTACTTTTTTCTGTGCAAAGGCGACTTTTTGACCTTCAAACGATCATAACTTCCTTCATATTCGAGCTTCAGCGCCAAAGTGATTTGATTTGGAAAATTCAAATCGTTTTCTATCCAAACATGGGGAAAAATTCTTCGAAAGTCAATTTAATAAAAATTTTGTACGTTGTTACTTTTTTCTGTGCAAAGGCGACTTTTTGACCTTCAAACGATCATAACTTCCTTCAAAATCATTCATTTGGGAAGCTGAACACGTATAATAAACTACAGGATTCAAGCTTTCTAACGAGCACCCAAGCGTTCCTGAAAGATCAGTAGTTCAAAAATTAGTCCCGTTGTTACTTTTTTGGGGGTTTGCGTTACTATTTTTTTGGAACCGCGACTTTTTGACCTTCAAACGATCATAACTTCCTTCAAAGTCATTCATTTGGGAAGCTGAACACGGTATAATAAACTACAGGATTCAAGCTTTCTAACGAGCACCCAAGCGTTCCTGAAAGATCAGCAGTTCAAAAATTAGTCCCGTTGTTACTTTTTATTTTGAGGGGTATTCTTCAAGCCATTTTCTCGAAAACGCGAGTTTTTCTTAGATTCACTAGCCCGTAACTTCTCGGAAGACCCGTTGCTTGCGTGGCGCGCCGCTCGGGCGCCCTTCTAATTCGCTGATTCATTTGAAAGCTCATTTAGAGGGAAGCGTGGTTTATAGATGCTCTAGTATCAGTCATCTTACGAAAACGTAACGTGCTGGCTATTATCCGATATTACCAAGAATCCCACTGTCGGCCACCGAGAGGGTACGACCCCCCTCCAAGCTCAACTGAGTACAACCCCTCCCCCCCCCTTTTTCTCTAACAACGTAGGGTTGACCCTGAGCCAGATGCGGCATGACCTCGAGTATGATATGGAAAAGATTGATAAGTAAGTAATAACTCGCAGATATGTCGTACATATCTGAGCCCTTGTTTCTCTGATCTGTTATTTCTTGCTATTTTGCTATTATCACTCCAACGCCTTATCTGCATTTCTCGAAACATTTTCCTACTTTTGATAACTTCTCGATGGAGAAGAGTATCTTAGAGATAAAAAAACCTTGGAACAAATGCAGGTAAATTGTGAGAAATGACAGGCAAAAAACCGACGTCACTCCAGTCAGCTCGGCTTCACTTCGTGACAGAAATACCTCGGTTTTCGAGGTTTGTTTCGTTGTCATAAACGATGCACTTTGCATTTCTCACACGTGGATGAACTTGCGTTTCTGCTCAGACACCAAACATACACCTGTTGGAGAATTATGTTTCCAACAAGGTTTGATTTCCGAGCACAACTCAGTGGAACTGTTTGATTTTTATATGACGCGGCGTTTACCTGAGTCACAAGACAATGAAAGATCTTCTAGGTACAGTTCTACTCCATATCCTGCACGATGCTCGAAGAAACTGTTTTTTCCAAAGCAAACTTGGCCCGAAATTTGGGCATGTGTGACTGCCTCTCAACTCTTTCACGATTTTCGGTACCATTCGCCTTTAAATAAATTATGATGACGGTTTCCCTCTTGTTTTCACCTAAAGACAAAGTGTGGATAACAATCAGTAAAAATTTTGATCAAGCCGAAAGAAGGCCACGCAGAAAAGTTATACGACTGGCTGTATAATTATGCGGAGCAGTGTAGTAGGGATGCTTGAGCACAGATACTACGTTCGTACTCACAATCAGAAACGGCCGCTCTACGCATACCAGCGGGCATGCAAGTTGGGAAAATTTGCGAAGTTATCGACCTCAAACTCAGCAAAAAGGGATGACCAATAATGGAGGAATTATGATTCTCCACTGCCAAATAGTCAGTCACAAAAATGCAAAAGGAAAAAGGCGCGAGAGGAATGACCTTACATGCTCTGAAATCGACGAGGCACTGCCTTTTTTTTATTTTGTTTTCTTTTTTATACGAAGTTATACGACTAGCACCCGCTGATAAACAGCGATGCTTCTTCGGACACCGCTACTGCTGGAACCGACTCCTCTCTGTGTTAGACTATGTGGGGATGGAGAAAAACTCCGCAACTCCGTTCAGCATGGGTTTGGCACATTTGGGAATGCGAGATCAGAGTCCGAAACCACATAGCGTGGTATTTGTTTCATTTCACATGGCTACTTCGCCCCTTGCTCCTTTTCTGATTAGTATTCTAAGCACTTTTTTTTACAGTCTACATCATACATTATACTAAGTTATACGAATATACAGGGGGGAATCGAAGATAAGGTGGGCCGGACACGTCATGCGATTTTGCGATGACCGTTGGACCAGAGCGGTTACCGACTGGATCCCTCGGGACGTCAAACGAACACCTGGACGACCGCCGGCCCGATGGTCAGACTTCTTCACGAAAGCTCTGAACGAAAGGAATGAAGGACATCGTGTCCCTCGAGCGAGGAGGGTCCACTGGACAACTCTTGCACGCGACAGGGACGAATGGAGACGTTGCTGGCGCCCGCTCGAGCAATTCGATGATCAACGGGACGACAGGTGATACAGGTGATACAGGTGGGCAATAAAAAAAAGGACATTTGTCTCCAGACTCAAATGGATTTAATCACACTTTGCTCAGTGAAAAGCGTGTGCTCCCAACTTAGAATTGAAGAGCGCATTTCATTTCATAAGAAATTCTTCATAGTGGCCATCTACGTGGACGGCATTAGGAAAATTTGCCCCGGGAACATGGTACTCCGGTCTACAGTGGGTTCTCGACTGATGGTGTACCGTTACGACGGGTTCGAAGGGCGCGGTTTCCGAGGGGTTTGCATAGTTAGAGCTAATGTCCCTAGGAAACTATCCCACGTTGAATCGATCCAAGAAATTATGTAAGAGCTTCAGGATGAAGCAGTTACTGTAGGCCTCCCTGAGCTCGACGACGGTGACAGATGACGTCATATTCTGAAGACGGTGAGGGTAGTGAAGGAGGGCCTGCGTGTACTTATAGAGGGACATTTAGGGAATATTTTGCTGAGGAACTTCCGTCAACGACGGCAATCTCTGCGAAGAAAAAAGGCCGAAGTGCGACCTGGGCAAAATGTCTTTTTTCTTTTACCCCCCCCCCCTGTACACGTTTAATCTGCTATTCGACGAAATTTCTTGGGCCAAACTTTGTAGTACGAGCACTGTTTTTCAAGTGCACAAAATGTGGAGTCTTATTCATTTCATTGTCGGACCGTCTTGTTTTCTCGTAGTAGGAAATGAGCTCAGAACAACAATTTCTACAAGTAGGATTATGTGTACAGATACACACGGATAAGAAACTCTGATAATGTGGGGTGAGATGGCGTGACGTTTCATTCATGCTTCTGCTATGCTGGCTTCAGCAGCGTGCTCTTAGAAAGGACTTCGTACCTCCAGAAGTTTACAACAGAAATCTTTCGAAAGCTGTGAGTTCACGATATATAGTGCCGATCGAACAGCTCAGGGTATGCTATCGCTCTGTCTGATGCTGCGCACTAGCGCAGGATATGAAAGTGTCGTCAAACCACTGACGCAGTCGTGGCAGTCATTGCCTTGAGAAGTGCAAGATAACTGAACCATCGTATACGACTCTCTGAATGTGGAACAGACATTGTGCAGGACTCCTGTCATTGACGCAAGCTAAAAGCGATATAAGGGCTGCTGCGCTGCTTGACTGCTGCGCTGTAGGCGCAGTGCACCATTGAAACAGAGTGCGCTTGCTAAGTTGACCAACTGTCGTAATGGTCATGGTTATCAGTTTTGTTCGGTAGATGTGTCAGGGAGTCATACTGTTCGGAGGAGGTGCGCTCGCAATCAGGATATTTTGCTAATGTAAGCCAGTCTGCTGTGATCCTGGAATCCCTGACAGTCTACGAGTACTTGAAGATGTGAGTAGAAACGGAAGGCGTTCATGCCTTGAGGGACATGCAAAACGGGCTTTCAGAAACTGCGATGGGGGAAGTAGCCGCGCGAGAACCAGCGGTAGGCAACACATCTTTTTCCGAATGCTTTCCTCTTTAAGGCTTAGTCCCGAGTACTGTAAGTGACTCACTCATTTGAATACCTGCCCTAGCGACAAGAGCGTCGGAGAGGGAATCGCTACACTGGGCACAGAACAGTAGGGCACTCGAAACAAAGACAAACAATTTTATCCGACTCGTCAATGTTACCTTGCATTCTATATGATTCGCTAAGTATTTCTCTGTCTGGGCGTTTTTGTGTACCTCCTTCTGTCTGTCACGAAGTTCAAAATCAAAGGACGGGAACATTCTTGGCGGGTGAAAGAAAATGATAAGAACAGGTACGATCGACAAATGGTGCCAGAAGGGAAGGGTCAGTTTATTGCGTGATTTCGCGAACAGGCATTCAGTATTGGCGGCAAAACTGATGTGGCGCGGTGGCGACAGGAGCTTTTCGTGTGACAGAAATTTGAGAACTTTGAGGATAGGGATGAGCAAGTACGCTTTGAAGGACGGGTTATGGATCCATGCGAGTGCGCAACCAGCCAATTCAGCCGGACGCTTCAGTCACGATGTGATGTAGAGGTGAGATGGTCAATGGGCTAACATATTGCAGTAAAGGGGCGCTAGAGCGAGTCTCGAAATTGCTGCACGCCACTCAGGAGAAGAGAGTGGACTTCTTCTGAAGGGTCATACTTGTCGACGACAAAAAGTAACGCTGATAGGGGCTGGGCGGCCTGTCATGGAGAAGTCGCGGAAGTGGGTGAACACCTAAAGTCGGCCTATCTTGGTACACGATAGAACACATTCCAACTTCATGTGCGTGTCGTAGTCAGTCTCGCAGATTGAGTTAGACCGCTAATCTGCCCGAGCTTCTTAAGATGGTTGGTGCTTGCGGCAATATTATAAGGATTGGAGTCTTCACTCCAATATCGCCGCTGTCCAACCGCTAAATCATTCCAACATCTCGAGCATGACCTTTGTTTACGCTAAGTCTTGATACTGAGCAGCTCGTGTAATCGTATCACTTATCCAAAGCTTATTCGGCCGCTAGATCATCTTGGATTTCAAGATGGGCTTTTGTAGGTGTTGAAGTGCTGCGGGAAAGTGGCTGCTTGAAGAGAAAACACTGATAACAATCTATCCTCAAGCTTTTGCAGTTGGCTAAAAATTGCAAAGTTTCTCGTGAGGACATTCTTCGCGCTTTATTTTGTGCCATTCCCCGGGGCATTTTCTCAACCCGATGTTCCGAAAGAACACGCGTGGTCGATCGAGAGTCGTCGAGGCAGCTGAGGAACATATATCTCTGAGACACAGGCGTGACATCGACTTCTTATCGAAAAATAGCTGGGTGCAGTTAAATCCAAAGCTTTTATTGATATTGCTATTTACCTTTTTGTTTCTTGTGTGTTTTGGGTGGGTTTTGTCTTGTGTAACCAATAGAGGGTGGGCGGCGCAGGAGGTGATCTGGAAGGGGAAAGTGTGATCTACGTGGTACGGTTCTGGCATTGCGGACCTAGGCTAGCTGCCGCTAACCAGCTAGCTAGCTGATATGTCGAGGTCGGCATAGTAGCTACAACACGCACAAAGAGGGTCGCAGCGAGCAGGAAGCACGATCTCTAAGTGCACTGGAGCAAGCGGCGACCTGAAGTGACCTGCAGGCAAAAACCGTCGTAGAGTTCTGAGTGCAGAGGAAGAAAAGCCATCGAAGCTTGAAGACTTTTTACGAACTTGCGCCTACAACTGCCGTACCATCGCCTCAAGCCATCTCGATAGAGCCAACAAGAAGCATCGCTTTGACGTCATCGCCCTTCAGGAGACAAAAACTAAGGAAACAGCCACAAGGAAGACCAACGACGGCCACCTACTTGTTCTAGGAGCCAAAGTGGATGGAAGAAACGTTGGCGGCGTCGGATTCCTCGTCCACCAACGGATTGAGCACTTGGTCGACTCAACCGAGGTATTCGGCCCGCGACTGGCCGTTCTCCGCCTACGCATCGACAAGCGCACCTCTATCAGCATTATTAACTGTTACGCGCCAACGTCAGCTGCAACGGATGGAGAAAAAGACACGTTTTATAAGGAGCTGGAGGAGGCTACGAAGAAGGAGCGTTCGTACTACAAGTACGTTGTTGGAGACTTCAACGCAGTCATCCACGAGGAAAAGCCGGCGACAGCGCGCATGGACCACACGGAACCGGAGATACAAACAAAAACGGAGAACCTTGGTGGTTTTTCTGAAGCAATACAACCTCTTCCGCGGAAGCTTCTTCATGAAAAACGTGAGTCGAATGTGGACATGCGAGAGCCTTAACGCAGCAGCTCACAGCAAAATCGATAATATGCTCACCAACAGAAAGTGGAGTTTGCTGGATGTCAGTGTGGTAGATGCATTCCGCACCGGAAGCCGACACAGGTCTCGGGACCGGGCTAAGTTGGCCTTCCGAGCGAATCCGGTGAGCCAGACCACTATCGACCTACACCTACGGACTGTCGCCGTGCAATAAATCGCCAGGAGGTGGCGCTGCTCACTGGACGCGTGGCAAGCAGGACATATCGCCTTGTCCAGGGACCGACTTGACTTGGTAGAAGGCCTCTCACTGCCGCCAAACGGCATCGGTTGTTTCAGAATGAACTCGAAACGCAAATCGAATTAACAATGCTCGTGCACTCCTTTAACAACGGGATGCCGTCCACCGCAACTCTGATCCACACAACTGGAACGTGCTACGATAAACAAAGCGTGCCGCGAGGATGTGAAGTAGTCGATTCAGCGATACAAAGGTACCGAGTCTAACTAACTACGGGTCGACTGACATTGATCGCAAGAGGGAAACGTTTCGAGTAAATATCTGATTACTAAAACAATTTTAAAGCGTACCAGGTTTACTCCGCTCCCTATCGCGCGCATCACAGGGTAGGGAGAAACCAAGTAACCCCATCAGAATTTAAGGCTTTTGTGTTGCTGGCGTTCGGTGTTTTTAGTTGCCATTGTGGGTGTCTATCACATCACCATTCAGGGTTAGACTCATACTTCAACAATGAATATTGACCATTACTCTTTAGAACGGGCTCTTACGTTCGTATCTTTATCACCTCCCATCTATACCTCCTCTCCGGCGCATGACAGCGCCATGTTTTCCCACCCTTTCCCCTCTTTCCCTTCCCTCCCTCTTTCTCTCTCCCCCTTCCTTCCAGCCTCCCCTTTCTTCTACCCTTCCCTTTACCCCCCCCCCAACCCTCCCTCATCATCCGGCTGCACGCAGCCACTATGATATATGAGTGGAGTGTGCTCTCGATCGATGATTCATTTATATAGCCGCTGTGGTGTTATCATGATCATGACATCAACATCACGAAGTGTTGCCCTTCGTACTCCCTGGTTTTGTGAGCGGTTGGTCCGGACGGACAGAACGACACACGCACACACACGCACACGACAAACCGACACACCAAAGTTCTGGTTTATATAATGAAGTGATTAGAGTCTCGAATGCCAAGAAACACTAAAAATCTACTTTCTCTGAACTCCTTTTGAAAATGTGCTGACATTTTGAGCCCTTGAATCTCCATTGGTAGCATCTGAAGCCATTTCGCCCCCAAAAAAACGAGGGGCTGGATACCTTGGTACGGTGTATTTCTGTCTAGTTTGGGGCCTACTAGAGAGAACACGTTGGTGCGCCCACGGAGTAGCCGGAACACCCAGTAATTGCTTGGCTTCAGCTTCAATTCACCTTGAAGCGATTTGAAGCAGAAGACAATGTAATTGAAGACACGTCTGTATAGTAGGATCTTGAAATTAAAACGCTGTAGACGTTTTCTATAATCTGGCATGCAGAGCGGGTACGCTGGGTTTAGGCAGCACCCACGGGGGGGGGGGGGGGGGGGGGGGGGGGGGGGGGGGGGGGGGGGGGGGGGGGGGGGGGGGGGGGGGGGGGGGGGGGGGGGGGGGGGGGGGGGGGGGGGGGGGGGGGGGGGGGGGGGGGGGGGGGGGGGGGGGGGGGGGGGGGGAAAAGACCTTTGCCCATGGCGCACATCATCGAATTTTTCGTCGCACAGATGTGCGTGTTAATGATATTTCACGGCAGAAATATTCCAAAGATGTTCCCACCGTAAACAGAAGCAGGCCCTCCTTCACTGTCCCTGCCGTCTTCAGAATATGACGTCATCTGCCGCCACCGTCGAGCTCAACGAGGCTTACCGTAATCGCTCCGACCTGAAGCTGCTTCACAATTTCTTCAGTGGATCAAACTGGTTGAATAGCTTCCCAGTGATATTAGCTGTGAACCGCCCTTGACCAGCATTCCAGGGACGTCGTAATGGTCTATGAAACCTCGACGACCTCGATGAGCTCGTATTGCGAACCGTGTTTCCGTTTGATTTGGGAAAATCTTGTAATGCCGTCGGAGTAGGAGGCTGTCATGTAAAGTTTAGATAGATTAGAAGGTGCTTTAAATACTAAGTCGGGGCCAGTCGATTCGATTCTAGCAAAGTGGAACTAATGCTGTCTGAAATGTGGACTCAAGTATCTTTTTTTTGCCACCCCTGCACAACAGTATTTTCGTGAAGGTTTGTTGAACCTTCTCGATTCTAACTTGGAGTTTTCTGGTATACGGACTCCAAATTTGTAACCCGTATGCCAAGATCGACATTACTTATGTATTGTAAAGTTTTAAGAAAGTGAAACATCGTTATAACGAATATTCCTGAAGATGGTAGAAAGGGCTTTGAGAGCCTTTTGTACAACTCCCCTAAGGTGAGGCTCAAAATCAAAAAAAATCAAAAAATCAAAGAATTGGTGAATACTAGTGAGTGAAGTGAATGAATACTAGTGAGTACTTTCTCTCGTATCGTCGTCATAATTACCATAGACCTTTATATCATCAGCGCAAACTCGAACTTTAATCGAAGGATGTGTAGTCAGATAGCTAGGCAAATCATGGGTAGCGCTGGAGCACACAGTCAAAGGCAAAAAAAATCTCAGGGCCACAGGCTCAGATTGAAAAAAGGCGAAGGTGAGCCACTTCATTACTTGCACTTACAGCTTTAGAAGTGCCACTCAGCTTCCAACCTGATTGAAGAAACGCAGCGGATTTCGTATCGATTGGACTGATTGAGACTAAGCCATAAGAATCCTTAACACGCACGCATCCTCACAAAAAATATAACGAGCCTCACGTTCTACCAGTCATCGCTTAAAGCAACAATCCAGGAACGAATTCGTGGGTAAGGACCACCTATAATGACGTTGCAGGTGAGAAGTTGGTCAATGGAGATAGAAAAAGTAGAAAAAAACGTCGGGCAGGGGCTCCGACGCTTGACGTGTGGAATTTTCCCTTCCTGCTCCGTTCTGCGTCATTATTGTTTCTTTTCTGTCTGCGATTATTGAGTAGCCACTCGCATTCTTGCCTTGGCAAATAGCTTAATTTAATTTAACGTAGTTTTGCCGTAGCAATCAATTTGTTTAGCCGGCGACCCGCGGGGTTAGAGTGTTCGGGCGGCTTTCACTGTGGAATCGACCTGATACAGCGCGCGGCGGTCCCGCAACGACCGCTATTCGAGCAAGCGCTCTTCACAGCAGCAAGGAGGCGGGTCAACCGAGGCTCGGTTGACCCGCCCTTTTCGACGAACTTCGAGCCCTTCTCACGCATTTCAGAGGTGAGTTTTTACTTCAGTGACAGTTCCTTTCGACTTCACTTGGGCTGGGGCATGCTTCCACACCTCAGCTTTGGATTAGTTGAAACCCTCCCTGGACTGTTGCTTTAAGAGTAGCGTTGACAAAGGATATCACCATCTCTATCATTTAGGTTTACGCTCCCATGTGAGATAGCAGCCAAAAACATGAGGAAGTTTATGACGAGCTTGCCGAACTGACTCGATCTCAAAAGAGCAATTACGAAGTGGTGTCTGGAGAATTCAACGCAAAATTTGGATCTCAAAGACATGAGGAACGTTTCATCTGCCTAAACAGTGCAGAACCCCGGATTGCTGATTGGCGAGGGCTTTTTGGGGGGCCCCATGGGCCGGGGAAATATTGCACTGTATCATGGGAAACACCCATTTCAAAAAGGCAACAAAGAGATGGGTCTCTGAGACGCTGGAAAACTATAAACAGCTGGACAATGTTCTTCGCAACGGGAGAGCTATTACAGATGTCGGTGTAGTTCCATCGTTTACCATTGGAAGCGACCACCTTTTTTTTTCGTGCTAAACTGCCCTTCGACCGGCAATCTTGCACGTCTGACCCTGATTCGATCTAAGCACCCCCGAACAACAATTTTTAATGCAGAAGCAAAGCAAGTGATGACGAACGATATATATGGAAATGACAGACAACATAAACAACGTCTATTTATTTCTCGTTGAGCATCGTACGACATATGCATCTCATTCTCGCATTGTGGCTCCCAACCACAACTCCAGTCGAATAACAGAAGCCACTGGCAAGCTTGTTCCGCAATGGAGACAAATGGACCGGCATTTAATATTTAATACACAATTTTGAACAGGCTCTGCAGACTAAAACTCACTGAAAATGAGAGACTTCTCGCAAAATCGTTTATTGAACGTTGCAGCTAGCAGACGTAGCCTCAAGAAAGCAAGCAAGTATAGGCACGATACCGACTCACTATTCCTTGCCAAAAGGCCCAGATGAATCAAGAACTACATGAAAACTAGAAACTTGGAAATGGAATTGGAAACGGGGCGAGGAAGTGGGTCTATCGGGGCAGTTTCAATCCAAATACCGCATCTACAGAACAGATGCCTGCTGGAGGAATCGTGTTGTCATTCTCGCGTCCGATGTTCGCAATTGAAACGATGCCGAAGGGGAAGTCTCCGGGAGTCGATGGATTGTCCATAGAGGCTTTGCAAGCTCGCGGCTACAATTTTTACTCGCCCTAGCTGAGGGATTCACTCGATATGTCAGTGGATGTGACGTACCTGAAGCATGGAAGAAATCCATGACAATTCTGCTGTTCAAAAAGGAGATAAGGAGGACTTGGATATTCGACCATTGATGCCTCCCCGGCGTGTTGTATTGGGTTGATCCATAATTTCTGGCCGATTTTGGTTCAAATTCAATTTTCAATATGTCAAATTAACTTCATATCGAAATAAGTTGATATGTTGAAGAACACATCAGGACCTTCAGCCAGGATGTTTCAGAAGCTCAAATGCGCAAAGGGATAATCAAGCATTAATCAACATAGATCAACCACCAAACTCCAACCATTATGCCTTACGACAATTTTAAGAAGAACCCTGCAAGGAGCGCGGTAGGCACGATCAGCGCTCATTTGTCCTTATCGTTTTTTTTCTTACTGATAGAGCACTGAGCTATTGGCTCAATAGCATCGGCAAGTAATATAGGAGCTGCAAAGTTTGACCACATCATGGATCTCAGTCACTATGGATGAGGAACCTTGCGCAACGAATACGAAGTGCATCCTGACGCTATTAGCAGAGAAATATAGCAAACGCCTGGACGCAGCCTGCGCTCATTGCATTATCGTGCCATAATTTTTCATTGACTGAATTTACCCTTTGACGACGCGGAGCTCGGCCAACGTGGTGGAGCTGTTATACGCAGAGTTCAGCTGTAACTGTATATCCCACAATCAGCATTCCATGGTACACCGTTGCTATACGCGTTACAACGAAACAAGACTTTGTTTCCGTGGATGTCTGGTTTCGAAGTCACTCTCAACTGTCCATCAGCCGCACACAGTCGTCTTCGCGTTGTAATTGGGAAACATCCCCTTGTAAAATGGTCAACATGAAGTCAAGAACCTTTTTCCTCATGCGCTCATTGCATTATCGTGCCATAATTTTTCATTGACTGAATTTACCCTTTGACGACGCGGAGCTCGGCCCCGTGGTGGAGCTGTTATACGCAGAGTTCGGCTGTAACTGTATCCCACAGTCAGCATTCCGTGGTACACCGTTGCTATACTGTATTACCATATGATAACATGACTTTGTTTCCGTGGATTTCTGCCGTTTCGAAGTCACTCTCAGCTGTCCATCAGCCGCCAACCACAGTCGTCTTCGCGTTGTCATTGGGAAACATCCCTTCGTAAAATGGTCAACATGAAGTCGAGAACCTTTCTCCTCTTAAAGTTATGGAGCGAAGTTTCAGTACTGGCACTCAGCACCTGCTTGCTCATGTCGCTCAGAATAGGCCAAACTCATTTTCTGTCCTGAAAGGACTTAACAGTCGCACGCAGCAATTTTCACTTTTCTAAATCTCAACGCAAGTTTTGTGCGGTTTGTCGAGGTCTCATTCGTTGGCTTTCTTTATTTCTGAGTTCATCTAGGAGCTCCACGGATCTCTTTCACTGAGGGTCCTCTCTCACTGAAAGATCTCGAGCCGGTTGGTGGCGAGGCTACGTTGCTCGACCCCAGGTAGCAATAGGGGGTAAATCGCGGACCAAAAGCCACCATGTACTTGCCCTGAGACGCAGGTGGATTTAGGGGATGGACTCCCTGTTTCTGTAGTGCTGTGTCAATTCATACCAGCTTCTCCATACAGGTGTATCCATGCATGCTTGCGTGTGTGGTGCGCTCTGTGTGTGTGCGGTTGGTATCCTGCATGTCGGCACAGCCAAAAGCTTGCATTCAAGTGACTGGGAAGTACATGGGAGGCGATTCGGGGCCGCTCTCAAAAGATAGCCCTTGTTAGCTCAGTGATAGCGTGGCTAACTTGCCTTGAAGACTCGTTCTATCCTAGGCCCACGACAGAGCTGCCAATGCTCTCGCTAGGAGGCTACAGATGTGTGCCTTCAATATGCCGACAGCAATATGGATGGGCCTCATTCCCCTGAACCTGAGGGAGCCCAATACGGCAGCGTTGGGTAGGACCGCTCGGGAGAGGCTGCTAGAATCTCAGGGCCCGGATAGGCTGCCTAAACGAAGAAGGACTAAGATGGCGATCTGTACTTTCAACGCACGAACGCTTGCATCCGAAGCTCACATCGAAGATCTGATGATGCAAGCCAGGAAGATCAAGTACGACGTCATCGGACTGACCGAGACGAGAAGGCACCGCCCGCTACACGCCGTTTTCGATACTGGAGAAGAACTGTTCCTTGGAACATGCGACAGCAGAGGCGTTGGCGGTGTGGGTGTCCTCGTCAACACGCACTTGGCCATAAACATCGATTCGTACGAAAGCCTTACGACCCGAATCGGACGTTTGAGATTGAGAAGATGTGGTTCAACTCCTGCTTTGACAATCTTCGTCGCCTACGCACCAACATCGAGCTACGACGAGGAGGAACACGAAGCATTTTATATGGAATTGGAGAAGTTCTACAAGGAAGATCATACCTTCTTCAAGGTCATCGTCGGCGACTTCAACGCCAAGATTGGCCCGAGAAGAACGGCTGAAGAACTTCACATCGGTACTCACGGAATGGATTGGAATGAGCAGGGCGAAAGACTGTCTGAGTTTATCATGTCGACCAACACCATCCATGGTAACTCGCAGTTCCAGAAGCCCTCTCACCTTCGTTGGACTTGGGAGTCACCTGATGGACAGTTCCATAACGAGATAGACCACATCATCTTCAATCGAAGGTTTTGCCTGACCGACGTCGCTGTTGTTCCGAAGTTCTACACGGGATCGGACCATCGTCTCCTCCGCGCAAAGTTCCACTTTTCGATGCGTGTTGAGAGAGCCTCGAAGTTCAGGAAGCGAAGCCCCAGGACAGTCATCAACTGGGATCACTTCTTCTCTTGTCAGCTTGGGAGGATTCCGTCATCGAAAACATCGACGAGGAGTACTATCGGCTCGTTGAACATCTTCACGATTGTGGCAAGAAGGCAGAGAGAGTTTGAAAGTCACCAAGGGACGTCTGTCTCGGAACTCTCGAACTGATACGCCAGCGTGGAGCCGCACGAGCTGCAGGCAATCACCGACTCACGTCCGAGCTTGCGAAGCTATGCAGAGAGGCGATAAAGGAAGATCTCAAGGAGCGAAGAGCAGCAGAGGCTTAGCTGAGGAGCATCCGCAATGCCCGCCGAAGCTTTGGCAACCACACCACCTTCGTTTTGCTGACGACATCGTTCTTATAACGCGAACATCGAGCAAGCGGAGCGAATGCTGGCTGATTTCGACTGCGCCTGTGGTAAGGTTGGTCTACAGCTGAACCTAACGAAGACGATGTTTATGAGAAACGGATTGGTTCCTGATGCCCCATTCACGCTCAACGGAACGAACATCACCGAATGCTCCAGCTACGTGTACCTAGGTCGGGAAATCAATATGATGAACGATCTAGCTCCAGAGCTGAGCAGGAGGAAACGAGCGGCTTGGGGAGCGTACAAGAACATCGAGGGAGTAGTGAAGAAGACGAAGAACATCCGGCTCCGTGCCCACCTCTTCGATTCCGCTGTCCTTCCTGCCCTAACCTACGCCTCAGAGACTTGGACTCTGCGCAGGCAGGACGAGCATGCGGTCAGCGTTATCCAACGCGCTGTCGAGAGGACGATGCTAGGAGTAACCCTATACACGCAAGTGCAGAGGGGAATCCGGAGTGCCGAACTACGCCAACGATCGAAGATCAGGGACGCTGCCGTTTTCGCCAAGGAATCGAAGATAAGGTGGGCCGGACACGTCATGCGATTTTGCGATGACCGTTGGACCAGAGCGGTTACCGACTGGATCCCTCGGGACGTCAAACGAACACCTGGACGACCGCCGGCCCGATGGTCAGACTTCTTCACGAAAGCTCTGAACGAAAGGAATGAAGGACATCGTGTCCCTCGAGCGAGGAGGGTCCACTGGACAACTCTTGCACGCGACAGGGACGAATGGAGACGTTGCTGGCGCCCGCTCGAGCATCCGGGATGCCTCAATGGCGCGGGAGGTGCGTTACAGGTGATACATCTAGGAGCTAGAGGAGCGCAAACCTGTCTTCGTCTTTCATTCTGCAGACTATTCTCTTTCGAATGGTGTATTAAGCCATGTAAAAGCATGGGATTCAAATGAAAATTTTGTGGTTGAAAAAAAGCGACATTATTTATGAGAACCTAACAGTTTCAACAATAATCGCTTGGCTAATGTTGAAACTGAGCATAGATAGCCGCCTTGAAGAAAAATGTCAAAAGCAGTTTTACTTTTCGAACAATATAATAGCTTCATCTACGGAAACTCGACTCTCTTCCGGTGGTAAACCGCAATAGTTAGTTTTGTATGTCTCTGACTATTTAGACTATGGATGCCTGGATAGTATCAATCTACGTATATCCCAACGAATGCCTGGTCGGCGTACAGGATATTAAGAGCACGCAAACCATTCCACGCCTTTACAGACCTGAGAGGGTTCGCTTTGTTACAGCCAGTCATCGTAGATCCCTCGGGAAAGATGACACTCAGCGAGACAGATCCGCAGCATACATGCACAGCCCGCAGGCTTACTGACCGTCGGAGCACAAACGCTTGAGTAGTCTACTTGGGATTAAAATCGCGGATAGAATTTAGCAACCAGTAACCATAATAGCTCCTATAGGAGGCAATCAGGCTGAACGCATAAATGTACGAATTAGTCCATTTCGGTCTTCTTGAAACCTTGGCATGTAGAGAATATTGTTTGTTTTTCTTCTGCTTGTATTTGCTTACTGGTTGTTACGATGGGAACTATTACTCGGTCGACGTTTCGAACAACTGGTCTTAGCTTTTATATTGTTTTACTAGAGCTGGGGCTGGCTGCTGTTGTGTACTGTGGGCCTTGCTACAGCTAGACTTCAACGATTCGTGGTCCTTGAGACGCGGTGTTGAAATGTCGACGAATAAGATATTGGCCGGAACAGACCGGTTATGGGCAGAAGAAAAACAACAGTACGAATTAGTGTTTATACACAAGCAGTTTTTGAGTGAGTAGTGAGCGATCGCTGCCTTGTTTACGGCATTGCAGACACAGCGCAGAGTAATGTTGGGCCATAACAATGGTGGTGAGCGTGGAAGCGTGGAACACTCTCAGTAGTTGTACTTCATTCGTATTTTTAGATGTTCTCCGTGGTCACTGGTATCCTTACAGCTATTAATGTTGCGAGTGCCATTAAAATAGAGGTGAGTATTTAATAATCTATCTATTCACTGGTTTGTTAGCAATTGTAGAAGTTTTTCTCTGACGATCTTTGTTGATGAGGGTTCCCTCTCCAGAGACTGCAGTAGTGAACTAGCCAGTACTAGCAACACAATGTACAGGGTTTCCAAATTACAGTGACAAGGTAAAGCGTTGGAAATTGACGCTGTCAAGAAGCGGAATGGATAGCAGATATATGTATTCAAGCTCACTTGAACCAAAACAAAATTTCTTTTTAAAGTGGTCACCGTCTGCATTGGCACAGAAGCGAACACTTTAGAGGAACTCAGTAACCATGGCTTGTCCGCCTGCGTTTTAACCATAAAATCACCATGAAACTCAACATGTGGACAGCTGGGTCTTTTTTGGCCATCACTAAAGTTCTTTGCTAGAAATAACCTTTTTTAAGCAGTCCAGTTCGGCAAGCGTCTTTTTTGCTAAACTTTTTTCTATCACTCTCTTCTTTGTACTTCTTGTGTTATTACCATGAATATCAGCACTGCGATGCAACATTCACAATTAAGACGATGTCAAGAATGTGACTAGAGCCTGTTAGGCAGATGAGGAAAAAACATACGTCACAAAACAGAAGGTTGCGATCGCCGAATTGTATCGCTGACCTTCATAAACTCATGTAAAAATACTATTTATATCCACAGAAACAATATGAATGCCTACTTATCACGATCTCGGTTGTTCTACTTGGTGTTGCTGTGGTAGCCAAAGAGCAGTGAAGGGAGGAGGTGCCAAGGAAAGGAAGCGGAAAACTATTTTTTCACGGACAGCAAAGAATTGAGTATTGAAAATCATTATGGCATCATGCCATGATTTATATGAGGACCTCTACAATACGCAACACCGTTTTGCGCTTACGCCACTTCCGAGTGGTTTTGGTGCCACAAGTGGAAGGAAGCCCAGCGGAAAGCGCAAGCCTTTAGCAGGGAAGGGAGGTTCTAGCGGTTGCTGGAGGACCATCTGGTTGTCTGGAATAAACCCTTATATCCGCGAAGCGCCGCATTAAAGGCATGCCCCAGGATCGCACTGGTGTGGCTCTTGCACACGAATGTGAATGTATCGGTGCCAAGTGGGCCGGCAGTGAAGAAAAAAGGAAAAGAATCCGTCGAAAACGCTCAGGTTGAGGGCTCACACCTTCCTAATTGGCTGTGCTAAAGGAACGAGAGACTAAGCGCGAAGAGGAGAGTATGGGGCGAGAGAGCGCATCAGATGAGAGAGCACCAGACAACGGCCTGATAAGAGAGCTCGTTCGCTGCAGCTCGAGCAGCTTACTTTGCAAGCCCAAAGCGTTCTTGTCGGTCGAATTCCGTGCACGTGAACGCCACATTTGTGATTGTCCCCTAGGGTTCTATACTTCTGACCGAAGATCTGATCTTCACACGACGACTGCTGGGTTGTGCCTTTAATCACTTTAATCAATTTGATTGGCTTTGCGGTGAGATTGTGACGACTCTTTTTCAAGTTGTCCAATTTTTCTCTAATTTCAACTTTGAAAAGTCGTGACTCCTGATGACCAGTATGTATTATAACCTTTTTGCTGCTTTCGTGAAAATATCGCCGCTTCTTTTCACCTCCTTCCAATTTCTACTTTTCGGCACAAGAACTTTCAAGTGTGAACGAATGTTCCAAGAGGGGTACTTTTCATAGACCTCTTCTCGACCATCAGTAATCAGGGCGTCCTCAAGCAATACGCACCAAAAAATTACCCCATAACTGTACTATGCAGAAGTTTTTCTTGACAAACAAACCTATCACCTTATCACCTGTCGTCCCGTTGAACGCCGATTTGTTCGAGCGGGCTCCAGGAACGCCTCCATGCGTCCCTGCCGCGTGCAAGAGTGGTCCAGTGGATCCTCCTCGCTCGAGGACACAAACCTTTTATTCCTTCCGATTTGATTTGATTTATTACATGACGAGAACGCTCAGTATACTATCTCAGTTAGTGGAGAAAACGGGGATTCAAGCAAAGTGGACAGCAAAGCCCCAAGACGAACTCGATTTACAAACAGGTAAACTTGGACAGGCAATCCAAGCACAGAACTCGTTAAAACACATGCAATA
This sequence comes from Ostertagia ostertagi, assembly GCA_036418205.1. Classification (NCBI taxonomy): domain Eukaryota; kingdom Metazoa; phylum Nematoda; class Chromadorea; order Rhabditida; family Trichostrongylidae; genus Ostertagia; species Ostertagia ostertagi. The sequence goes on from MU868565.1 coordinate 41,506, forward strand.
AAAACAGAAATCCAAATCTAAAAATGAACTAAGGAATGAAGAGTATGGAGATGACAACACAAATTGGAATCACATGGAAGAGTTAAGAGGAAGAGTGGAATGTAAGCAAATCATGAACAATTTTTTTTGTCAGAAAGGGGTAGCTCCCAATTCTTGGACCACTCATTAACAATATCGATTGCTTTTTGAAGCACAATTGAATCGGCTTCGTTTTCAATAACCTTATAGATCTTGAGATCATCTGCAAATATCTTACACTCAACTCCGATCTGAGTCACTGAGGAACTAAGCTCATATATATTGTAATTGTAAATATCGAATAGCAACGGTGATAGAACTCTGCCCTGCGGAACACCACTGTGAACTTTTCGTTCACTTGAATATGACTCACCAGTTTAGCTCCGCACACTACCGCGTGCATGACACGGAAGGGCTCCGTAAAGCTGGCCAGCCGGAGGAGCGTTAGGTTCGCCGCTAAACAATAACTCGCTTCGTGAAATGCCTTAGCTGGCCATTCTCGTGTATAGATTAGATCAATCGTGAAGGCGAGTGGGCGATTGGGCGATCAGCCATTGGGCGGAGCAACAAATCAATACGTACCCTTCTCTTATCGCCTACTCGCCTACTCGCCTAATCGATTACTTTTCATTTTGAATCATCGCCTAATCGCATGTACGATCGCCAACAGTGAACGCTCCATAAAGTGGTGCCTGTAAACAATCACCATGCAGTGGATATCAGGATGATTTAGCGGTCGAATAATATTGATGCAATGATTTTGAAATAGAAATACCCATTATCGTATATCGCTAAACGTCCATCATACATTCTTAGGGACTTGGGGAGTGTAGCGGTCGAATTTTATGTTGATGATGAAATGAGATGATATTGGAATGAAATGCGTTATCTACAATAGGATTATGAGTGATTTCTATGTTCCTACGCATATTGTAATTATCGGTCCTTATCGGCCCTTATCACTTTCTGTCCCCACCAAACATGTTCCCGTCCCACCCCTATATCATATCCGAGGGACAGCGCCTCAATGCTGCTGCGTCGCGCACTATGGATTTCGTGACACCTTGCGTTTTACGCCTCTTATCGGATCTTATCAGCTGTTATCACCTTTGGTCCTCCGCCAATCCTGTTCCCGGCCCGCTCCTATATCACATCTATTAGGATGGTAAGAAAGTCCTGAGCCGTTTGACACTTTTTTTGCTTTACTTTTTTATTCCGCGTACAATGGAATCTACTCAACAATATAATCACCATTGTTACTCACTACAGAGTCCCACCTAATGGGCAGGTCAGCGACCCCCTTCTCCCAGAACTGAGCAGACTGAGAGTCAAAGAAATCGCTGACCGCTCTTTCAACGTCTTCAACTTTGGTGAATTTTTTCTTCGCTAGGAATGCCTTGAGGGGATGAAATAAGTGATAATCAGAGAGGGCAATGTCAGGGGAATAGGGTGGGTGGGGAACCGCGTCCCAGATCAGCTCTTCCAATTTTGCACGGGTCTCTTTAGCTATGTGGGGCCTGGCGTCATCGTGGAGTAGGTGGACAGAAGTTCGTCTCGGTCGTTTTTCTCGAACAGCGTCCGCTAGTTTCTGGAGCTGACTGGCGTAAATGCTGCCGGTAGCGGTATGCCCTTGCGGGAGCAGCTCATAATACAACATTCCTCGCGAAATCCCAGAGGCGTGTCGGCGGGTCTTCTCCTCGAGGGAGCCACACGGCACTGTGCTTGTTAGAATCGTAGAGGACCCAACTCTCATCTCTCGTAATCATGCCTTCCAAAAACTCCTTTCGGTGCGGACAAAGAAGGAGAAACTGACAAATGGGTACCCGCCTGAACCGCGTGCTATCGGTCAAGACATGAGGGATCCATCGAGTCGGCACTTTCCTGTGGCGAGGGCGTGGAGGGGACCGAGGACTGTGGGATGGGTGCACCCGAGTCTTATCACAAGGCTGCGGGTGCTAACCTCCGGATCCTCTTCGACAGCGCCGAGAACGGTGGAGTCTTCCACTGTTTGGGGGCTTCCCAACCTTGACTTGTTTTCGGAAGCCGTGTCTCCTCCTTCGAAGCCTGCGAACCAGAGCTTGGCACTGATGATGGAAGTGGTGTCCCTTCCCAATGCGATGCTGATAATGTTGACGGTTTCCACTGCTCCTGTGCCGCAGCGCCATTCATTGAAGATGATCGCTCGAAAGTGCTCTTGTGGAATCGACATCATGATTAAAGTTAAAGAAGGCAACCCGGCAATATATACCTACTGCGGAGAAGTATGATCGACAGCGATAATCTATCACGTAGCAGATTCTAGGTATCGATCAATAAGCGAAAGTTCTGGAGCTTTCAAAAATCGGCTCAGGACTTTCTTACCATCCCAAGTAAAAGACAGCTTCTCACTACTGCTGGCCTGCGCGCTATGAATCTCGTAACCCTTGCGTTCTAGCGGCACTTATCGAATCTTGTCAGCTGTTATCACTTTCAAACTCTTGCCAAATATTAAGTTGTCCCATAATTCCTGTCCGAATTTCGACAATTTTTTATCGAGTTTTATCTTTCTCTAAAACCAATTGATCAAAAATATAACCATTATCATAATCACCGATATGCATCCATTCGCCAGGGAACCTTTGGATGCTTTCCTCCTAGAATGGGTGAAGCTATGAGCTGAAGAATTCAGCAAGGTCGTTTTTGGAGTGGTTGTATTTAGTGACTTTTTCTCTCGCCGCTGCTGCTCAAGGCACTGTGAAGGGGAGCCCGATGGAGTGATGCCAGGGCTATACGATGGACATGGTATCGTGGTCCAGCCAGTTTCCCTCAGAACGTAGCGAGTTATCTTTGCAATGTGAGGTCGAGCGTCTATTCGGAGAAAGGGGATTTTGGGACGTTTAGGACGGTTTCTCCCACTACTGCGGCCAACCCCGGGAGCTGTTCCACGATGGCATTCGCAATACTTGTCCGCATATAGCAAAACAACTGTGAAAGCGGAAGACCCACTCAATCTAACAAATCAAAAGCAATATTCTCTGACCACGGAGTTTGGGCTTTTGTTGAGCTGGTGAGCCCTGGCTGCGAGGTAGCCATCAGGCGTGCTGCGTGTTGTTGTCGTAGTGAACTCATGACTCATCCCACTAGTGATCAACTAGGGAACGCTCTGCTAATGAGGTCACAGAATGAAATTCCCCAGAGGGTCAGACCTGCTTCTCGGTCATGGCTGGTCGGTGCATATGGTTTCCATCAAGTCTTCATTCTGCTGCCGCCCACTTCATCCTGATGGCGTGTGCTGGTGCATCGGCTGCGCCCAGGTGTCTGCTACAATACCCTGGTAGTAGCGTCCGTGTGCACTTCCAATCCATGGCGCAAGGGGTCCTCATCGAAAGTGAGTGGAGGCCCAGGATGAGGCTGATTTTCACAGTATTGTCTTTGCCATTGCGACCGAACCTCTAGCTCAGTGACCGATCAGTAGCAGAGACTGAGCCAAACACAGCGCTGATCTTCTCTAGTGTCCTCCTTGCAACAGCGTCTATTTGAGGATCATAAAGCATAATCGTTCGTTATTGCTCATTGATCTATTTCGACTTCTACTCAGTTATTCCGATGCGGGTTTGACCTTCCAAAATGTCCTGGCTAACGGTCTAGATGCACTCTTTGACATACCAACATATTTCGCAATGACACTAATTCGACTTGAAGAAATTTGAATTTGATCAAATCAAAAATCGGACAGGAATTATGGGACAACCCAATATGTTCCCGGCCCGCCCCCTATATCATACTTGAAAGATTGCACTCCATGACTGCTGGGAAGCGCACTATGAATTTCGTGAAATTTGCGTTTCAGCGCCTCTTATCAGCTCTTATCAGTCGTTATCACTTTTGTCCCCACCAAATATGTTCTCCGTCCAGCCTCTACTGCATAAATAAAATACGGCGCTCCATAGGCGCAGCGAAGCGATTTCGTGAAATTTGCGTTTCAGCGCCTCTTATCTGCTCTTATCAGTCGTTATCACTTTGTGACCCCCACCAAATATGTTCCCGTCCCACCCCCTATATCATATCAAAAAATCAGCTCCTGACGACTGCTGCGACGCGTGCTATGAATTTCGTGACACACACACACACACAGACAGACAGACAGACAGACAGACTTAGCGCTTTATATATAGTAGGGATTGATACGAACATAAAATGCACGATTAGTGAGGAATTCCTTCAACCATTCCGAAAGCAATTTCTTTATCCCAACCATTTCAAGTTTGAGGGATAACTTACTGTGAGGAACTTTATCGAAATGCTTTCATAAAGTCAAAATAGATTATGTGTACCTCTTTCTTAGCATCAAGTGCTAGGGTCCAGTCATTGAGAGCTTCAAGTAATTGTGTCACCGTGGACTTATGTTTAACAAAACCATGCTGGTTAGGGCTAATTATCCCATGTTTGTCTAGGTGCCCCGAAATTTTTTTTAAACGTGTTCAACCAATCTGGAGGTGATGTGGGTCTCTAGTTACTACAACATCATGAGGCTGTTTTTTGACATATGAGTGCTTCCAAAGGCGGGGGACTTCACTTCTAATAACGGATAAAATTCATGATTTATTTCAAAGGACTAACAATTAATCTGCCACACGTTTCAAAAGTACAAAGGTACTCCATCAGGAGTAAGAGAGCTGGAATTTGGCTATTTACGAATATAATCAAGGATTTCTTAATCTTGAAACCAAAGACACTGATCCAAGACAGGGAATAGGGACCTTGAGGTGAAGGTGGCACTTTGAGATGGGGCCTTGGATGAAATAGAGAATACACATGCAAAATAATCAGCTAACAATTCGGCTTTATTCTGGTCTGTGTATGCTATCCTACCCTCCCCGTATTTGAGGGCAGAGACATGATTCTGAGTTTTGAGTTTGGCCGAGAGCATCTTAAAAGCCACTCTTATTACCAGATAGAATTACCTTCTTTTCAGAGAGGAGTTACTTGTTGAGCATTTTGTTAAAGCGATCTCTCATCGACACAAATAAGAATCCACGTCTTCATGCTTTTTTGTATTGACAGCTTTGGTCCAAGCCTTAGAGCAAGCCAATTTGGATAGCCGCAACAGATGAGGAGGATAGGATAACAAAGGTTGATGCACCTCAACCATTGGCACAAAATTATTAATAGCTTACCTAAGCACGAAAATGAAAAGTTCATACATTTGATTGACATCGGAGCAGCAGTTGAACGAGCCAAACCAATCGACATCCGCAAGGTAATTACAGATTTTGTTGTAATCTGCCTTGGTGAATTTTCTTTGGATGACGGGCTCATGCTCAGGTCTAGGAATGTCAGTGTTGAGACTAATTATCGCGTGGTCACTAGAACCAACTGGAGAATTCGTGGCCACTTCACTGATAAGGACGACCTTGTTGCGAACAATAAATTCAAAGTGTGACTTCCACGGGTAGGATTTGGGAATAGTTGCACCAAGTTATAATTTTTACATAGTTGCAAAATAGTTCCATTGAGACTAGTGACATTGTTGATCCCATTGCTAGCCCAGTCAAGCCGAGTAGCCCCTTCATTGTGATGGAAGATTCCATTGCAATGAAAGGGTAAGAACAAATTGAAAGATCGGTTATATGTAGCTTCGAAGAGCAGCAGAGTTTTAATTTGAGAACAAAACGGGGCCCTATATAGTGCAACAATCGTAACTCGGGAAAAATAAAATCACAACACAGCAATTCATAGGAATCTTTGATAACTTCTTTGATGACAATGTGGTAAGATAAGGTTTTCCTGACCAGAAATGCTACGCCACTCCAGGCTTTTCGTGGCCTATCACAACGTACCAAAGTGTACTCGTGTCCCAAAATGCCAAGATATGTGAACTATCATGAACAGGCTTGAGCCATGTTTCGGTTAGTGCTGCGAGGTCATAGCAAAAGTTCGATAGAAGAAAAACGAGAGAGGAAGAGTTCTTGGGGAGTGACCTAATGTTGCTTAGGAAACATTTGAAACTAATCGCCCAACTCCGCGGAGTTACTATGCGTTTAAAGCGCGGGTATTACAACCAGACAAATCACACTCCGACATCATAGACCTATCTAAAACAGAAGCGGGAGAAACAGTTTGATTTGCATCTGCGATTGGGACATTCACACATTTAACGGTCTACCGGGGTTTTCCTTAGACACTTATTTGGGAGCTGGAAGCTCTTCCTCACTGTCTTAGGCAGAGAAGGCCGTATATATGTACCCCTTAGAACTGTGAAAATTTGGGTTTATAGGGCACGGCGAAGGGCTTCGTCTCTAAACTTTGTGCTAGGAAGGACTACTTTCAAGAGACGAGGTCTATGAGAAGATGGTCTACCCATTCTGTAGACCGACAAAGGAATACATTAGATTTGGAGATGATTGAAGAGCACTCTAATACAATTTCACTCATGAAAAAGACGATCAAAACCAAAAAGTCAGAAGGCTCTGGAACTCCGATAATTACTAGAGATTGAGCAAATCCTTTAGATTAACAAAATGAACTATGAAAACTTTTTAAATGACTAACGGCCTCAGAAATATGGGAAAGAGGATTCACTAGGTCATCAAGAGGTGGGGGTTTGGAAGCCACGCATAATGAATCACGCGAACGATTGCACTATTGTACTATACTTTTCATCGCGCAGTTTATGAATTTCAGCCGATAGCTCCTTGTTTTCAGTAGCTAGTAGTCCAATCTTTTCCTTAGCAGAACGTAATCCACAATTGTTTTCAATTATGGCGGCATCGATTCATTTGACATTAGTTGCCCCACCGCCAACATAAGCACCTTTTCTTGCTTGGAACTCGGGGGGATCCCATATCGACCAGACCTCGTTTGCAGCCCTTAAATTTAGATACAACAGAAAGCAGAGCACTTATAATAAAATCTGGATGAAAGGCACCCAATAAAGAGGCAGAAAAAAGTTCTTCGCTCTCTGACAGGGGAAAGCCCACAAAATTGAAGAATTCGACCAAGGCGATCGATGATGAAAAACAGACTCAATAACTGTTGATCAACGACTGACAACAGAAAACATCATCTCGTTTCATTCACTGCTTTCGTGAAGAAGTCTGACCATCGAGCGAGCAGTGTTCGTTGACGTCCCGAGGAAACAAGTCGGTAACCACTTTGGTCCAACAATTATCGCAAAATCTCATAACGTGTCCGGCCCACCTTATCATCGACTACTTGGCGAAAACGGCAGCGTCCCTCATCTTCGATCATTGGCGTAGTTCCAAACTCCGGATTCCCCTCTGCACTTGCGTGTATAGGATACTCCTAGCATCATCCTCTCGACTAGCGCGTTGGATAACGCTGCGGCATGCTCGTCCTGCCTGCGCAGAGTCCAAGTCTCTGAGGCGTAGGTTAGGGCAGGAAGGGCAGAATCGAAGAGGTGGTTACGGAGCCGAATGTTCTTCGTCTTCTTCACTGCTCCGTCGATGTTCTTCAATGCTCCCCATGCGACTCGTTTCCTTCTGCCCAGCTCTGGAGCTAGGTCGTTCATCATATTGATTTCCCGACCTAGGTACACTTAGCTGGAGCATTCGGCGATGTTCGTTCCGTTGAGCGTGAATGGGGCATCCAAACAAAACTATACCCACATGAATGGCCATGCTCGAAAACCTAGGTTCAGCAATTTTGTTTAAATAATTCTAATAATAATTCGGGCTTTTCCCAACAGGTGGGCATTATTTTGTCTTTACCAAAGTATGAACATTTTGGGTCAAAAAAGAGTACACATAGAGAAGTAGCTTTTCCGAAGAGCTAAGCTGTTGACTGTTTATGAGTACTCTGCACAATATTACAAAATGCCAAGAAGACTCCGTCAGAAGCCGAGCGGGCACAGGTTTGCGCCCTGCACACAGCAGGCCTGAGCAATCGTAAAATCGCTCAACAATTGTGACGTTCTTCAAGACTCGTCGACCGATTTCCGAGTAGCTCAGAATCCTACGGAAGAAGGAAGAAATCTGGGAGGCCGAAAAGGTTGACGCCACAGCAGGAACGTGCGATCGGTCGACTTGTTATCAACTTGACCATCGGCATCAGCGGAGTTCAAGTCGTTTTACCGGACACAGCTTCCAGAATAACAATATGGAGGGCAATTAGGCGCAACAGCAACAATGTACACATCTTTATACAGCTTACTAAAACAAGTTTTCTTGCTTAGGTGATATTTTCTCACGAAAATATTTCAATTAGTACGGTTTGGATGGAAGTGATCTCCACAAGGAACCGAAGTATTTCAGTCGACGTAACTCCTGTGGAAGGAGCGTCATGATTTTGGGTAGGATTCCATCAAAACGGAAAGCTGGAGATCGCCTAAGACCTATGAATATGGAGTTGAGGTACAAGCACAAGGTGCTTCGTCGTCATTTGCTGCCTTTTCTGGCACGTCAGGAAGAAGGAGAATTCGTTTTCGAGCAGCACAACGTGGCAATCCACGCGAGAAAGGTTCACAGGATTACGTTAGAGGAAAGAATTATAATCACGATGGACTGGCCTGCCTGCTCTCCTGATCTTAATACCATAGAAAACCTATGGTTCTTTTATTGAGAGATATTCACCGCCGAAGACTTCTGATAGCGTAGCAGTCTCCAGAATTGCGAATAGTCAGTCATGGAATTGTATGGATGTACACTTGCTGTATGGATTAGATGAATCAATGCCAAATAGAATTTCTGAATAGATTATTTACTGTCATATGTTAGTTATCATAATAAAGAAGCATGAGCATTTGCCCTGTGTGGGATTGTTCAACGGCGAATGGAAGTAAATGCGGCACGCATTCTACTTCCATTTGTACATTTGTAGTGACGTTTGAATGCGATGTTGCTTACACAGTGACTTGCGGGCGCCAGCCGATGTACACGTCAGTGTTTTTTATCCTCCCAAACAAGTCTGATACCAATTAACCGACCCCGGAGGGATAAAAGCTTGATTGGCCCAGGCACACGACACAAGATTTGATCCCCGGACGGCTCGCGTGTAAGCGTGTCATTTGCCATTACACCGCTTCTCATAAAAAACGTATCCAATTTTGGAGGCACGTTCATATTTTTGATACAGGCAAAATAATGTCCACCTGTTGGAAAAAGCCCGAATCATTCCCATTCCACGTTAAAACTGCCAAACCTAAGTTTTCCAGCAGGAGATTCATGTGATACGTATGTTTGTCGAGAACTTCTGTGGAGCCCGGTCATGGTAATTTTAGGGGTGTCTCTCTACTTATGGTACCCACTGTAGTAAATTTTTGCGTATCTTCAGCAGCAGCTTTCGTATATCTATGAATAAGGGAGGGTTCCTTTCGAATTGCCTTGCAAAGACCTCGCCAAGTACGAAACATAAAGTGAAAGTGAGACTGAAACTGAGGGAAGCTCATAAAGTGGCCTGTCCTTCACAACACACCCATGAAATCTTCCGAAAGTGTAGTTCGTAGACGTGTTTATAGCAAATATTCAGTTGTACAGCTAATTTTTGCTGTTTCTCATTACATTCGTTTTCTCAGGATGTCATTGTGATTATGGAACGTTGCAAAAACCTAGAAAACAATTGTATGGAAATAAAGGGCGCTTCTGTCGAAATCAGAGAACGAGAGTCATTTGGTGTGGAACCAGTTGGTGATACTAGGAAAAATCCTAGTGAGCTGTTTGCCTGGAAAATTTTTTTAGGGTTACCCAATTACAAACTGCATTGGGTTAAATATGCATGTTCAGGAGTCCGGAGCTTCCCTGAGCAGAACTGTTCTCCAATTCGTCGAAGTATCGACGACGCATAGAGCAGGATTCTGTCTCCTGCATACCCCAAACATAGTGAACCGGTGTAGAATGGTAAAGAATTCCGAGACAAATGCCGTTGTGCTGACAGCTCCTTTATGAACTTCCACAGTCATTGCTCGGAGTTTCCCTTCCGGCAATATTCCATCTTCATCTGAAAGCGATGCTGACCAAAAGGGAAGGGGGAGGGGTAAATAATGTAAATATACAAACACGAGACAAAGACAAGAATATAATTAAAAGAACATAGGATGTATACCGTAAACCACGTTTGCGCCAGAGCGCAGTTGCAGGCCTTCCAACGCATAGTGCCAGTACTAGTGTGAGATTGAACACAATCAACGACGCTACCCCGGCTCTCCAGGGCAGCTACCTAAAATGAAGCGGCGTCGGGCAGGGGGAGGTAATCCTCAGGCGCCGATCCATCCAGTGAGGCCAACCCAGCATGTGTGCCACGTTCTACGTTAAGACGCTTACCATTACTATGGGTGGTGAGTTTGCTCGACGCATTCTCTCCTCGTTAAGAGAGCGCAGAGGAAACGAGAATGCAGGCGAGCACACATGGAAAATCGATGACACGTGACGTTGCGCGCTCCACTGCCAACACCCCAAGGTTGAGAGGGTTACCGTATACAGCCTGTGTTTCTGGACTTATAATCTTATGAGACCAATATTGTAGATGATATTACCCTCGAACAGAAGAAAATTTCTGTGGTCATGAAAAGCATTCATGCAGTCACAGAGACTCATTTGTAATGCGGTCAAATATTATCAAATATTTAGTCTGTGCTTTATTATAGCGAGAAGTTAGTGGTTTACTACAATGGAACTAGGCCAAACTCCGATCACATCTACATACCCTTATTCATTGACCACCAATGACTCCCTTGCACTGCTCTCAAAAGCACCCAAGATTTGACCTGTGACCAGAGTCAACCTCCCGTGGCGCAAAGAACAACGTATATGGCCGAACGAAAGAGGGGGGGGGTCGTATGCACAGAGACCTGCGGTGAAATGCATTGAGAAAATAGGATTCCATGTAACAGTACCACGTGATTACAATTGCGGTACTATCACCGTCTCCAGGGGAGAGGAGGACTTTCATATGCTAGTGCGACTGCTTATCACAAGTGCACGGCGTACCCCAAGCAGGAGTCTTTACGTCAAAACGCCTTATCTGTCAGCGGCCGTAAGCAGACAACTTTCCTCAAAAGGCTCTCGATGTCTTCAGAGCAAATCTAAGTGGAAGAATGTTAGAACTTGTTTGATTAACTTCTAGGGGAAAGGCTTTTAGGGAAAATTTTGCACAAGTTGTGAAACACTCTTCATGAGGAATTCAATGCTTTTTACCTCTTCTCATTATATGAACTTTGATGGAAATTATGGACGATTGAAGATTGCAAAGTTGCGTTTCAGGGGGGATGGCTGGCTTGAAAAAATCAAGGGGAAAAAACGGAACAACGGACTATTCTTTGGAAGAGTGATATTTTTGGACAAGTTCCAGCACTGAATTGATAGCGCTTTCAGTTTCTAATCATCTTTGAACATCTGCAAAAAGTCGATTATGAAGAAATATATGAACATTGAAATGTTGAAAGCTCGCGTCTTCTCGAAAATCGGACCACAAACTTCTAAAGAAAGAAACAACGGGACTATTTTCAAGGGAGGGATTTTTGGAAGAGTGTGAGGTGTTTGTTTGGAAGCACTAACCTTCCAGTTTCTAATTAGCTTTGAACATCCGCAAAATGTTGGCAGTGAAGGAAGTCATAAGTGTTTGAATGTCGAAAACTCGCGTGTGAACAAAAAACGGAACAGCGATCGGTTTTATGAAGAACCGAGCATTTGCAAAACTTTGAATTTTTTGGGAAAGAAAGGCAATTTAAAGTTTCAGATTTTGCGTATCCCATCTCATAAGACCGCCCTTGAAGGAAAAATACACTGCGTCGCATAATCATGCAGCCACCTATCAATTTTGCAAAAACTCTCGTCTCGAGATGTTCTTGAAGAAGACTCCATATGGAAAAGGTTGCAGGTGTAAATGCTAATTTGCCCACCAACTTGAAGTTTTAGCCTTAAAATTTGAAAACAGTTTTTCTGCAATTTTTCGAAAAAGCCGCTCTGGCTCAATCCGCAAATTATACAGCCACCCCATATTTTTCTCTTGCTTTTCTTTTCTCCTCGATCAAACTTTTTTATTGTTATCACCACTTCTTCTTTGGAAGAAAATGAGAGGGATGTTGCCATCAGAATTCAAACAAAGGCTAATGGTAGCAAAATTCGTGAAGGAGTTGGGGAGCAGTTACACTACCCGAATTTCGGTCCAAGTTTGCTGTAGAGTAAGCAATTTCTCCGAGCATCGGGCAGGGGCTGATGGCGCATCCCTCTTATGTTCATCCAAAGAAGAAGTGGTGATAACAATAAAAAAAATTGATCGAGGAGAAAGGAAAAGCAAGGGAAAAATATGGGGTGGCTGTATAATTTTGCGAAATAGCCCAGAGCGGCTTTTTCGAAAAATTGCAGAAAAACTGTTTTCAAATTTCAAAGCTAGAACTTTGAGTTGGTGGGCAAATTAGCATTTATACCTACAACCTTTTCCATATGGAGTTTTCTTCGAATACATCTCGAGACGATAGTTTTTGCAAAATTCATAGGTGGCTGTATAATTATGCGGAGCAGTGTATAACCTTCTGAATGGATTGGTTTGTATTGCAACGTATTTATTACAAGGTTCAGTTATTCAGATTATAAAAGAACGAGAATTGAGTGGTCGAAAAATTTTGTTAGTTTTTTCTGGAAGTAGAAATCTCTATGATTGAGACCATGTAGTGGTTTATTTATTTATTTATTTATCTGTGCGTTCAATGACGCCCTTAGTGAAACATTTGGCTGCACGCAAAATTGTAATGCAGATTCAGAAAAGAACAAATAAAAAGGAATGAACAGAAACAAAAATAACCAGCTATAAAGACCCGTGATTAGTGGACACGTTATAAAAAGAAAAATGACAACAAGAGAATACAAACGAAAGAAAGTCGTTCAGACAGGAAGCTTTCCCCAAATCAAGAGCCGAAAAGTAAGAATGGCACTGTACTTACTGGAAATGACACTAACTTGAGTTAAAATCTCAAAGGGCTATGAAGGCTCTGGCCTGGAGATAAATGGGATACACGCTGCAGGGTAAGCCAGCACTAGTCGGCCATGGTGCCCTTTGCGCCACTGACGGGGTCATGGGAGCTCATCGGCACTTCGAAACACGGGTATGCCGACCACCCACGTGGAACCGATAAACTTGGCAAAACCCGCCGCGCAGCATACCATGACTCAGACCAGAGACCTCATGACCAATTACCTCATTTACCTCGATTCCCTCCTCTGAGCGAGACAAGGCGCAGATTGACCACGGTCCACCACTTGTACATGTCGGTGGCTGCCCATACATCAATGATGAGCATTAAATTATGTAAAGGACACAATAGTTAATAAGAGGGTCGTACCGATACCCTATGAAGGAAGGGATTGTAGAAATTTTGTAATTTTCCTCAACTTACAAAATTTTTATTGCGCAACGTGGATTAACCCTACGTTGCGCAATAAAAATTACGTATCATTTAAATTTCAAGCTGCTCAACTGTCAATATGAAACTCCTACTTCAGATAGTGCTGGTTTCTGCAAAAGAATGTGGTAGTGCTGTTGAATCAACAGGCACTTATACGCCGAGTTTCGAAATCGCCGCAGTCTACCATACGGACGACAATGGTGTGATCGACAGTGGTGCTGTGTGAGTGAATTTACATTACGCACATAATGAAAAATGTCAGATATCCCGACAACTGACATGGCATCTTTTTCCTTTTGAACCGTCTCACAACTCGACCTAACTGTTCATTCCTTCTCTGTAATTTTCACCTCTCGTATCGCCTGAGAAATACTTCCTCTGATTTGAGTTTTCTCTTCTTGACATTCTAAATATCCTGCTCTCACATTTTCCGTTGATTTTTTTGGGCTTTCTTGAGGTATGAGCAGTTAGCTACAAAGCCGCTTAGATTTGTAGGGTCTAGCTGCCGTGAAACATTATCCCCATGAAGGATGCCAATCTAGGCGAGAAACGTTGTGGAAAACACGAAAACACGAAACAAAACACGAGAACAGTATTATTCCTTTTCAGAGGTGTCCACACGTTCACCTTCTGCAATTCCAGATCTTGGGGGGAGGATTCAGTGTGGGGTATCAACCCTATTTTAATTGATCAACGGCAAAAGCTTTATCGTTATCATTATCTTTATCAACCCTATGGTTACCCCGTCCATATTATAGAAGGCGGAGCCCCGCCCGAATTGGGCGTGGCGTGTATCGAAATGAACTGTACTGACGATCAAAATTCCTAATTTGATTACAAAACAGCCTCGAAAGTGGGTAAAACAGTGGGTAAAGGTGTGCATTGGTAAGGCAGACCGAACGAGAGACCCACCTTCGGTAGGCGGGGCGTTCTCTACAAAGACCAGTGGTCATAAAAAGTTCATAACTTGCTTTGAAGAAAGCCTACAGGTCATAAAAAATTTTGGTTGGGAAGCAAGGTGCGCATTGGTGAGACAAATCGAATGGGAGGCCCACGCTCTCTAGAAAGTGGTGCTCAGTGGAAAAAATTCATGAATCGGTTAGGTGAAAGTCCATAGAGCAAAAAAATCGGTGTAGCGCAATTTTCAAGGTGTTTCTAGTATACATGGCGTGCGAAGAGTCGCTCACAATAGGCGGAGCGTGCCTGAAGTGCACAGAGTTTCCTACAAGACCCTTAATTCGGTTCCGAGAAGTCCCGGAGAACGCAAAAAGATGAATAGAGGTCAGAGAAGGAGCGAGGTGTGGGTTTGGTAGCAAGCCCTGCGAACCCTGTCTGACCAGCTAATACCGCACGCGTTGCGCCAACACAGTTCCACGGCGATATGGGATGGTGTGGCGCTAATCTCAATCTTCATCGATACACCGATATTTTACTTTTGAGCCAGATTTCACCCACTTCATCCACCAATGGCGTTTGATCTCTCGTTCCTCGCTAACCATTAACTGCTTTCTCCCGGTCTCTGGACTCAAAACCGATTTATAAGTATTATAGTAAACTTCGGTGCATGTCCCATTTACCTTTTCCTTCCTCGCAAATCTCTCCCACATTTTCTCCCGTCTCTTAAAACTGTCTCTGAAATTTATATGGTCGGCGGCAGGTTGCGCCCTTTTTAGTGCTACGCCCACCACTGGAAGTTCAATTCCTTCCCTCCGCCGGCACATAAACAGTTTTTCTCATTCTCTGGGACTACTTATTGTAAGCTCGGTAGCAAACCTTGTCCACTTTTGTGCTGGCGACGCCACAATTAACATTTAGCCTCCCTTCCTTCTCTGGCCTCCACCTTTTTCCCGCTCTTCAAGACTTCTCGGAACCGCACGGTGCCTTTTTTGTAGGAAACGCTGTGCACTTCGGATCACGCTACGCCCATTGTGAGCAAGCCTTCACCCACATCGTGTTTGTTGGAGACACCCCAGGCGTTCTTTAACTACACCAATTTTTTATGCTCTGTGGGCTCTCTCCAAACCGAGTCATGAACTCCTTCATTAAGCGCTGCTTGTATAGAGAGCGCCACGCCCACCGGAAAGGGATCCAACCAATTCGATCTGGCTTATCAATACACACCTTTTCCCACTTCTTCCCAAGTCAGGCTCTTTCGTTGAATTTGAAATCTTTTTTGGTCTGTACAGCTTGTTTCGTTGCACGCCACCCCCACTTGGGCGGGGCTCCGCTTAGATGATGTACGTTTTTCTTCTTCTCGAAAAATGGCCCACCCTCTCTGACCCAGTATGTTCAGACGGATCTTCAGGAGCTACGGAATTCTGTGACAGACAAGAAGAACGACAGACGACAGACAGACATGCAGACAAAGCAGGCCAACCGTCACGTTTGAACATTTTCGAGATTTTCGCGACCCCCTTGCTCTTGAGGGGTCCAACTGCGACCTCCTGTTTTTGTTAATAAGAGTGCTAGACATGAATCCGTTGCGCCAGAACCGCCGCAGACAGCGTCTGCATTGCGGCGTCAGCCTTGGAGCGCGGCAGGTATCACCCGGGCGCTGGAAGAACGGGACGCGGCGAAGAAAAAATTTTAGATGGGAATAACTTTCTTGGGACGTAATTTTTTGACTTGTTGAGGTAGATTTCGATTGTGCCTGAAGTGCGCTTTCAGAAAACTACAAGGATTGCCTAACTTTCCGGAAAGCACTTCTGTTAGAAGTGGAAAACCCAAAATTCTAAGAAGGCGCACCTTCAATTTTGAAGGCCCATAAAATCTTTCGTATGCGACCTTTTGGAAAGCTGTAAAAAGCTTTAGAAACTTCCAATATTTCTCTATCGAAACGTATAAAAAGTTTAGTGATTGACCCCTTTTGTTAAAAAATTGTCCCTCGAACATTTTCCGTGAAAAAGCAAGTTTTTGGGCTTTTAGCGACCATAACTCGCTTCATTTTCAAGTCTGTGATGCACTTTTTTTTCATGGGAAGGAAGGACAGGGTTTTCTCTTTTTGACGAGCACCAAGCCAATTCTAGAAGTTCATTTTTTGAGAAAATCACACGTTCGAACATTATTTTCCCATGGGTTTTTAAGCAGCACATGCGAGTTTTTGAGCTTTCAGCAATGATAACTTCCTCCAAAGAGCTTGTTGGAGAGGGATAAAGACAGCTGTGAAGACTAGGAGACTCCCGCTTCCTCAAAACTTCCACAGTACATTGGAAGAAGCGTCCCCAAAAAATAGGTCTCTAAAGAACTTTGTTTTCAGCCCCGAGAAGACAAACCTTTCATAGGGATGCATCCACTTTCTTAATCTTAAAGCAACAGTCCAGGCGGGTTTCAAACTTGGGTATTAGCCGGTCACAACATGCCCCAGCCCGACTAAAGTTTATAGGAATGTCTTAAGTTCAAAACCTGCCTCTAAAATGCGCTGGAAGGGGTCGGAAGTCCTCTGAGGGGTCGGATCACCCATAAAGAGGCGATAGTCCAAGCATCGCTGTGCAGAGTCCGCGCTTATGACATAGGATTCGTTGGTGGACCCGCCGCGCTGTATGAAGGTTCGTTCCATAAGACGCCAACTGAAGCGCTTCAATTTTTGTATTGGCCTGGCAAGTAGTTAATGTATTTGCAAGCATGCAGGCTATTTGCCCCGCTTGCAATTAAAAGCGTCATGTACTAAGGCAGTTCGGACAACTCGTCCGACGCACGTCTCCCGAGAACCGGCAGGATGAGTCCTGTCTAAGCCGCCAGTTGGGCGTTTTCTTCAGCGTTTTCTCTTACGTTACGACCACTTTTCACCCACAACTCTCATATAAGGTGCTTTTTGGCGCGCAAATTCGTTCTGGACTGTTGCTTAAGGAAACACTGTTAATCTGCCTAAACTGCCTTCTCTTGGCATAATATCGAGTCTAATGCGGTCTACACAAAGCAAAGTCTTCGGCCCTCAGAGCCCGCACGCGACTGTGGCTGCGCAGTTCTCGAATTGCGACCCCTCGTTCGAAACAGTTTGAACGCGGACGGTTGACCATGAGGGAGCGCTGTATAGATAGTAATATGAGAAAATCGGTGTATCAAGTGTTATTGCCGGTTATTTGAATCCTTATTGCGTTTTCTATTTACGCCAATTTCACACTTCTTTTCCTTTGCCAGTTATTTAGACCCATCTTATGTCGTCGGGGAAGTAATGCTTTCATCTCCCTACTATCTAACTATATATAAAGCGCTATGTCTGGTTTGGTGGGTGTGTGTGTTGTCGGGTGTCACGGAATTGCATAGCACCGCGTGCAAGCAGTCGTTGAGAGCGATTTTTTGATATGAATATAGGGGGTGGGACGGGACCAATTTGAGTTGGGTCCACTGAATGTGATAACGACTATAAGAGCAGATTAAGAAGCGCTAAAATACAAATTCAGCGAAATTGATTATGACGCTTCGCAGCAGTCGTTAAGGAGCGGATTTTGGAGCATGATATTAGGGGGTGGGACGGAACCATATTTCTTGGGGGGCGGCGCCGCGGCCGCGGGCGGGCGTGGGCAGGGCCCGCCCTGGTCACAACGTGATAACGACTGATAAGGAGGCGAAATAGGCCGACTGAAACACAAACTTCACGAAATCATAGTGCGCTCGCAGCAGTTCGCAGAGGGCTGATTTTGCGGCTTATATATGGGGGTGGGACAGGAACATTTGGTGGGGTCACCAAGATCGTATACCGACTGATAACGAGCAGATAGAGGCGCTGAAATACAAATTTACCGAAATTAGGAGTTGCGCTTCGCAGTTAGCCGTCGGAGCTGGTTTTGGGACATGATATAGGGTGGACGGAAGTATATTTGGTGGCGGGTCAAAACTGATAACGACTGATGAAGCTGAAAGGTATCGATATGCGTACGATAGAGGAACCTGAAATGAAAATAGAGAGCCAGATTGTAGATAATGCCTGTTCATTTCAGTGTCATTTCATCAGCGTTGTAATTGTAAACCCAAACACCCTCCGAAGCGCTACACCGTCTGGTTTCTTTGAGGGATGGATGGGATGCTCGATATAAATATGATTAATGAAGACTGGCATTCCGTTTCGTCCCCAGCCTATTCGACCGCTGATTACCTCGATACTCGACGCATAGTTGGTTGTTTTCGTCATCCTTTTAGCTGGGCACTTCACTGCGCTTATCATGCAGTGAGATACAGCCAGCCTATGCCACGAACAGTAATACATTTAACGAGGCCGACTATAATGTTAGCGCGATGAAACCTGAAGCTTTTCATCGAATTGTCAGTTCCTTCATGGCGCGCGGGTAGGGGCGGAGCTAAACTGGTGATCGCTACTTACTATAAAGCGCTTCGTCTGTCGTTCTGTCTGATCCGTCGTTCTCGTCTGTCTGTCCGTCTGTATGTCTGTTCCGAAATTCCGCTTACTCCTCGCGATTCCGCCTGGCAGGGACATGGGTTCAAGTGTGGGATGAGTGGGCACAGGGTCTCAACGTAACACAAAACACCCCATCAGCTAAGCGCGGAGCCCCGCCCACAGCGGGCGTGGCGTGCATGCGAAATGAATTGTTCCCAATGGGCAAAAGGTCTCCGATTTCAGTGAAAAAACCGACGCTCGAAATGGCCAAAAAGTGCGGCGTAATGGTGCATTGGTAGTAGCATCGAATAGGGAGCCCCACCCCCGATGGGCGGGGCGTTCTTGAACAAGCAGTGCTTTATGAAACTTCATGAACTCGTTGGGAAAGCCTCAGGAGCAGAAAACATTCGGTGTAAGGGAGCAATGTCTAAGGTGTTTTCCCGCATATAACATGACGTGGCTGAGCCATGCCCAGAAGGGACGGGGCTGCGCTCTGAAGTGTACAGCACTTTCTACAACCCTCACATTCGGGTCGCGGGAAGTTCTAAAGACCGGAAAAGGTGATAGAGGTTGTATGGAGGAGTGGAGGCCGCTATCAATGCGTGGTGCGGGCTTGACCAAAGTGGCGGACGTTTTGCGGCGAAACTTCAGTAACTCGGCTCCATGAAGCTACCGGCAGGCTGGGGAAAAGGTGGATAGGGTGAGGTGGGGGAGTGCAAGGCCAACTGTCCATCGGTGGGCGGAAGCTGACCAAAGTGGATGGGAGTTTGCGAACGAAATTTCAGCAACTCGGTTCCAGAAGTCCGGAGAGTGGGAAAAGAGAAGATATAGTGGGTAGGAGTCGAGGTCAACGGCCATTGGTTAGGCGGGGTTGGCCAAAGTGGGCGGCGGGTTTTGGCGACGAAATTCCATGACTTGGCTCCAAAGAAGTCCCTGAGGCCGCGGGAAAAGGTGGGATGGAGGTGGGTGGAGGAGTGGAGGCCAGCTGTCATGTAATGGTGGGGGGACATGAAACAAAAGGTGTGCGGAGTTTGCGATCGAAAATTCATGACTTGGCTCCATGAAAGCCTCCGGAGGCTGCGAAAAAGGGGATCAGAGGTCGGTGAGGGCATGAAGAGCCAGCTTCATTACGTGGGCGCGAGCTGACCATAAGTGGCGGAGGTTTGCTGACGAAAATGCATTGAATTGGCTCAAGAAGTCCGGAGCCGGGAAAAGGTGGATAGAGTGTGTGGAGGAGTTGTAAGCCAGCTGTCAATGGTGCGGCGGGACATTGGACAAAGTGGCCGGAGTTTGCGTACGGAAAATTCATGACTTGGCTCAAGAAGTGCCGATGAGGCCGGGAAAGTGAATGGAGGTGGGTGGGGGAGTGATAGGCAGCTGTCATCGTGGGGGAGCTTGACCAAAAGTGGGTGGAGTTGTCGCGAACTTCAGAACTCGGTTCAGCAGGTCCCGGAGAGTGGGGACAAAAAGAAGATATCGTGGCGTGGAGGAGTGAGGCCGCTGTCCATGGTGGGCGGACATGACCAAAGTGTCGGTTTGCTCGAAAATTCATGACTTGCTCCAGAAGTCCCGCGACGCGGGAAAAGGTGATGAGGTGGTGGGGGAGTGAAGGCCAGCTGTCATCGTGGCGGAGCTTGACCAAAGTGGGTGGAGTTTGCGACGAAAAAATTGCAGAACTCGTTCAGAAGTTCTGCGGAGATTGGGAAAAAAAAGATATGTGGGTGGGCCAGTGAGTCAACGCCACTGGTAGCGGGACATGAAACAAAAGTGGCGGAGTTTGCGACGGAAAATTCATAGGACTTGGCTCCAAGAAGTCCGCGGAGCTGGAAAAAGGTGGATGGAGGTGGGTGGGGGGATGAAGCAGTGTCATGGTGGGCGAGCTTCGACCAACTTGTCGTGGGTGGAGTTTGGACGCAACATTCATAACTCGTTCAGAAGGTCTCGAGAGTGGGGAAAAAGAAGATATAGTTGGTGGGAAAGTGAGGTCAACGGCGCAATGTAGGTCGGGACATGACCAAAGTGTGGCGGAGTTTGCGACGCAAATTCATGACTTGGTTTCCAAGAAGTCCGGAGGCTGGGAAAAAGGTGACTGGAGGCTGTGGGGGGAGTGAAGGCAGGCGCATGCGGTGGGCGGAGCTTGACCAAAGTGGTGAGGAGTTTCGACGAAATTCATCAGAACTTGGCTCCAAGTAAGTCCTGAGGCGCGAAAGTGGTGGAGGTGGAGGATGGAGTGAAGGCCAGCTGTCATCGGTGGCGGAGGATGACCAAAGTGGGTTGGAGTTTGCGACGAAAATTCAGAACTCGGTTCCAGAAAGCCCGAGAGTGGCAAAAAGAGACATAGTTGGGTGGAAAAAGTGAGGTCAAGGCCAATGGTAGCGGCTTGGCTAAAGGGCGGAGTTTGCGCGAAAATTCATGAGACTTGGCTCCAAGAATTCTGCCTGGGCCGCGAAAGTGGTGGAGGTGGTCGAGAGTTGGAGCAGCCGGTCAAATGGTAGGCGGGGCTTGGGCCAAAGTGGGTCGGAGTTTGCGACGAAAAAACCATGACTGGTCCATTAGGGCTCCAAGCAAGTCCAGGAGGCTGGGAAAAGAGGGAGTGAGAATGTCGGCAAGGAAAGGTGTCAAATCTATGTAAGTGGGGAGAGGCACGCACCTAATTGGCGGAGTTTGCCACAAGTATCGCAGTTGGTGGCAGAGGTCCTAGAAGAGGGAAAACGGTTTGAGTTGGTGAGGGAAACGAGCTCAACTGCCATGTACTGGGAGCCGCACCCAAGTGGGCGGGTTTGCCAAAAGTGTCGGAATTTGGTTCCGAGAGGTCTCCAGAGACCAGGTGAAAAGGGGTATAAAAGAGTCGGCGAAAAGAAGGGAGCCAAATCTGTTGGTCGCAGGGCACGACCGAAGTACGGAGTTGCCACCGAGATTTCCTGTCCGGGCGAGGACCGAGAAAACTAGATATGTTGAGAGAAAGGCGGATAGAATTCAGCGGGGAGAATTCAGATAATCGTATTGGTATCCGCCAATTTGGGAAGAATTTTGTCGCATGCCAATCAAAATTCGCCACAGATCGGTGTTGCGCGCGCAATGCGTGCGGCGCCAACTGGTATAATATAAAACGCTATGTCTGTCTGTGTGTGCGTGTGTCACGACATTCATAGCACGCGTCGCGGCAGCCGTTAGGAGCTAATTTTTTTATGTGATATAGTGGGTGAGACGGAAGCATATTTGGTGGGGGTTACCAAGTGATCGACTGGTGTATTATATAACCAGTTGACGGCGCACGCGTCGCGCGCGTAGCACAGCTCTGCGGTAATATGGGGTGGTGCGGCGTAAATTCTTAAATTTGGCCCAATACACTTCGATATTAGAATTTCAAGCTAGATTCCAACCGATTGCCTTATGTCTCATCTACCGATGGCTTTCGACCTTCCCTCCTTCGTCAACAAATTGTCAGCCTTCGTCAACCAATTGTTCCCTTTTATCGGTCTCGGACTGCCTTTGGACTAATCACCAGAGTGAGGGAGGGAAGGCGGAGAGGAGAAAGGAAGGGAGAACGTGGCGCTGCCATGCGCCGGAGAAAAGGAGTATAAGGAGGCATAGCATATCCAGTAGTGAGGTGGTTAATGGAGTACGCCATGCTGCTATCCCGTGGTTCCCCCTACCCTGTGATGCTCGCGATAGCGGGCGGAGCAAGCCTCGTTTGTAAATATCCTGGTGAACTCTGCCTATTTCGTCGCATGTCCCACCGATCTTTTTCTTCCTCATCTTATCCCTACTTTTTACGTGACCTTAGTGGCGAGACCTCCTTCTCTAGTGTATCCTCCGCAAACCATTAGAAATTCACTCCCTTTTCAGCCCTACCCACTTTGGACATGCCGCCCACCGGTAGCGGTTGTCCTCCACTTCGACACCCACCCCTTCCCTCTCCGGGAATTCCTGGAACCGAGTGATGAATTTCAGTCGCAAACTTCGCTCACTGATGCACGTCCCACCCACCAATAGCAGCAGTTGACCTCCCTTCCGTTGACGGACTCAATTTACTTTTTTCCGGTCTCCAGGACTCCTTGGAACTGAGTTGTGAATTTCCTTGGATAACTCCGCCCACTTTGGACATGCCCCACCCACCGACGAAAGTTGGCCTCCGCTCTCCCACCCAACTCCACCCACCTTTTTTCCGGTCTCTTGGGCTTCTTGGAGCCGAGCCATGAATTTTCGTCGCAAACTCCGCCCACTTTGGTCATGCCCCACCCACCGACGAAAGTTGGCCTCCACTCTCCCACCCACCTCTACTCACCCTTTTCCCACTTAGACTTCCTCGGCCCGAATTATGAGAACTTGTAGAAAATGCTGTACATTTCAGAGCGCGCTCCACCATTGTGGACGGTCCTCCGCTCACGTTATATATGCTGGGAACACCATAGACATTGGTTCCCTACAATCGTGAAATTTTTCATGAAGCACTGCTTTTTTAGAGAACGCCCCGCTCACCGGGGGTGGGTCTCCCTAATTCGATCAGACTCACCAGTGCACAGCTTTACCTAATTTTTTCCCTAGTTTCAAGGCTGTTTTGCAAGAGAATTGAGAGTCTCGGTCGTCAGAACACTTCATTTCAAAGCACGCCACGCCCCCTGTGGGCGGGGCTCCACTAAGCTGATGTGCGCTTTGTACTTCGTTAGACATTGCGCACCCATCCCGCTCTTGACCCTGGTTTTCCAGGCGGATTGCCAGGAGCTAGGGAATTTCGTGACAGACCTACAGAACGATAGACGAAGCGCTTTATAGTGAGTAGGACATTTCAAAATCTGGATGTTTTTCACTATTACGGTTATTCTCCATCCTTTAGAATTTCCTGGCGTACTTCGTGATCCCTCCACTGTCAGCTTCACAAGTATAGGGTTGTCCAGAAAATCCTGCAGCACTTTAACCAAGATTTTTGAGTGTACCTTTTTTTTGAATGGGATATTCAGTCAGCACGGTTATCACCGTTAGCACGCAGGAGACGTGTACTTTTTCTGGTCACCTTTTCAACCCTCTTACTTTAGAAACCTGGCGTTTGCTCCGAAAAGAAGCGCTTCATCCAATTTTTGAGGTAACCTCAATCATTGGATTTCTTCTCTTCGAGGTAGCGCTTCAGTGTACTAATTACGATATTTAGAAACGACTAAGTCAGGCGAGTGAGCCAAGCACTGCAGAATTTCCCGATCAAAATCCACGATCTCCTCATGTGTAATCCTTCGCCACACGCAGATACGGATTAGGGAGGGGTAACACCATATCGAGTATTTCTGCGTGATTTGACTTATGGCTTCGGCCAAATTTCGAAGGTTGTTAAAGCCGACAATGGTCGATACCCTGGTGCAGGTATTCAGCAGCTTTCTGTAGCGAATCAGTTTGCAGCCTCATCAGAAACACTAAAAAGTCCTTCTTGACGAAGACCTGCTTTCGTTCCTGCGGGTAGCTTTCCTCCTTGTCTAATCCAGTAGTGCTTATGTGTTCTATAGTTTAGTCAAGGACAGAGTTATCTTCATTAGCCATCATTTTTGTCAAGACATTCCTTTGATAAAGAAGAAGAGAAATCTGAATCATGGTTACACGGTACGCCCCCCCCCCCCAGACTGGCGCAACCCATGTGGGGTCAATGGCAAACATACTGATCTGTAACCGAGATCGTGCAGATCCTCGGCAATTGTCGAACGAATGCACATAAGCGTTGTTGTTAGCCTACTACTGGTACCAACCGGCTGCGCCTCTTGGAAGTTGAGTAAACGCTTGTCAGTCATCGTCTACCCGTCCAGCTCCGTGCACCATTTCGAACAAAATATCTCCAATTGCGAGGGCACAAGGCCAACGGGACACCATAGCCTAGTGAACCACATCCTTCCTGACTACAGTACAGATGCTAGATGCAAGGACACAATCGGGCTGGCTTCACAGGAGCTCGAGAAATAAATTAGGTCAAGATGTGTTGATTCAGAGACAAGTTTGAAACAGGTAAACGCCGCACGTAGCCTCCATTCACGCTTCTGCCGAAACCTCCGAAGATACACTGCAGCAATCAGATACCAAAACTACTGGAAAGAGTTTTGGTCTTTTCCTGAAGGACTTTGTTTGAAGTGTCGCAGGATTTTCTGGACAACCCAATACTACCCCCATAATACATTTCCTGGCACACCGTCTACACTGACGCCACTTCAGCACGGGAAGACTTCATACGTTCCCACAACCTCACAACGCTTGAATCATTTAATCATGTTCCTTCTGACTTTCATGCAAGCTTTCTTGATCTTGGTTCTGACTGATTCACTCTGTCTTTATTGTCACATACGATCCTTTACTCGATACCTACACTTGCCGTCGTGAGTGGTGGTTCGGCACATTTTTGAATTCCTTTTTACTTCGTGCATGCTCTGCTCTATACAGTTTTGACAATTAGACAGTGGCTGTGAAAGCGCGTGGCCGAGAAACCAATAGTAAGATGTTTCGATAGATGCGTCAGATGAGATCTAAAGATTGTCCAATTTCGCCGAAGATTATCGCGTAGTACGCGCAGTGCGTGCGGAATGAAGCTGGTACTTTTCCTGACTTCGTAAACATTCAGCATTCATGTCGAGCTCGTATGATTCAGCGGTCTATAGAATTTTCACCATTAGGGTATCCGTGTGGTAGTGAAATATGACCAATCAACCAGCACCTATCCTAGCTCTGGTGGAAATTCGCTATAGGTCAGTTTAGAGAATAAGTTTCTCAAGTTTCCTTGCCTTTTTTGGGTGAAAGCTTAGGAAAACATATTCACGTGCTAAGAACCTGGTTCAATTTAAATGAGCGCACACTCAGTTTTCGTCACGTTTATCAGTCTAGTTGACGCTCATTACCACTCCTGTCACCCTCTATCAACACCTCGCTCCCTTGATCGTTTGCCAGTGATGACTGCAACGTTGACTTTGCCAGCTGTTATCACCTTCGATAAACCACTATCCGTGGTCCTGTGCTATCCCTCATGCAACTTGAATGACCTAACGTTCTCTGTTACTGCAAAAGCGGCAACGGATTGTGTTACCTACACATCGACGCCCCTTATCAGTTCTTATCAGTGCCGCCTTCTTCCAATCACCCTTTTGGTCCCTGTCCCACCACATCCTATTATATTTATACCAGCTTTGCTCCGCCCGGTATCGCGCGTATCATACGGCCTAAGATTCCGAAGGCACTCCAGGTATATTTATCACACATAGCTCTGTAAACACTCTGCCATTCTTCTGAATTTTGATAATTTAGCCGTGAATAGGGCTATGGTTTTACCCTCACAATTAAATTGCAACATTACCATAAGTGAGCATCTAATGCTGATCCTTCATTCACAGCGTCCGCAAAGTCTGAGCTCTGGCGGTCATTAAATGAGTTCTGGTTTTTTGGTATTAGATTAAGATTGGAATGTACCACTCGCCAAGAATCTGCTCAAGCTAAGCTTATTATATCGAGAGAGTGTCCACGACACACCCCTAATAACACTTACGAGAAGAGCCCCATAGTGCCAACATGAACAGCGCAATGAGATTGCCGACTTCTGTCTTTTAAGACTCCTTATCAGCCCCTATTAGTTGCCATCATTTTTGTCGCCCACCTATAAGGTCCAGGTACCACCCCATAACACCTGTAATTATGAACGCTCAAGTGTCAATGCCAGCTGCTCAACGGATTGAGGACTTGTGAGTTCAAGGCTCCCTGACAGCCCACATTATAATTTCTATCATCCCATTTCACCCACAGTGTCCCGGTACCCACCTCACAAAACACTTGTAAGTATGAACGCTCCAGTGTCAACTTATGAAAAAAGAATCGAGAAGGATTGGGAGAAAAATTAAAACGAAAGTAAAAGGAAACAAAGGAAAGTGACCGACGAATACACAGGAACGGGAAGCAGTAAATGCCTTAAACCTCGCTCTAATTTGTCGTGTGATTTCCGACCCATGGCAAGCCACATGTACGACGTCCCCCGAGAGCTACCGGAACCTTTCTTCACTGCATAATCTTGACGCCTTCCACTTCGAAGAGATTTCTTCCACCTCTTCTCCATTTCCTCCTCTCCCGTCTCCACTGCTCTACCGCCAGTGTTGCACAGTGTGAATAACCAAGATAGTGCTGAGTAGGTGTTTATATTACCACTGTTCTGTTATCACAACGATGCCATTGCAAAACAGTGATAGGGCAATTCCTGCAAGCTACTCAGATTTGTTAGCGGCCTGTTGACTCCATTGGCCGCCTTCATTTTGCGGACGGACAGACAGACGTGCATACCCACAAACAAACCGACACACCAAACTTCTGGTTTATATAATGAAGTGATAATTCGCTAAGTATGTCTGTGTGTGGTAGGTCTGTGTGTGTGTCACGAAATTCATAGCGCCCTTCGGTGCAACAGTGGAGCGCTGTATTTTGAGTATGTTGTAGGGGGTGGGACGGGAACATATTTGGTGGGGGACCCAAAGTGATAACGACCGATAAGATCCGACAAGAAGCGCCAAAACGCCGATTCCACGATATCCATAGAGCGGGTCCCAGCATAAGTGAGGCGTTGGTTTCAAAAAGTGATGTGGAGGGTAGGACGAGAACATCTTTGGTGGGGGCGCAGTGCGATAACGACTGATAAGACCGGATAAGAGGCGCCAGAACGCCAATTCCGCGATATCCATAGCGCGCGTCGCAGCATCAGTGAGGCGTTGTTTCGAAGAAGTGTTGTGGGGGGAATGACGGAAACATATATGGTAGAAAGAAAGGGATAACGGCTGATAAGGGCCGATAATAACGATATGCGCAAGAATATAGAGGTCACTCAAGACCAGACTTTAGATAAAGCATTTCATTTCAGTATTCTTTCATTTGCGTTGTTATCATCAGCCCGAAATACCATTAAACCGCTATGCCCCCCAGAGTTCCAAAAAATGTGTGGTGTAAGTTCAAAAATACGATAACGAGTGCTGGATGTTTATACTTTAACATCACACACAATCCGACCGCTAAATTACACTGGCATTCGATGCATGGTGGTTGTTTAAAGACACCACTTTAGCTCCGCACTAAACTGCGCGTATCAAACGGTGAGCTTCTGCTAACGAGGGAGGTCTTTCAGGTGTACTTGCGCTTTCTCAAAACGATTTTTCGCATGGTGTAGAGGGATGTGCGTGGATTATAGAACTGTAGTCCATTTCCGCTAAATGGCTCTCTGAACGCCAAAAAAGGAGTGAAAATAATTTCGTCGGATAGTGCATTTTTTGCGCACTCACCGTGGTTTGTTTCATTTATGGCGTGGACTGCTTGCATAACAAAGGGTTCTCGCAAGCTCTGTATCGAAAACAACGCGAAATTTGGCCAAAATTTTGGAAAGTTACCGTAGGTGATGACATACTATGTAGTGAAGAGCGTGTCGAAGTTTCATGGGTGCATTTGGCTATGAAGCACTCGGCAGCGTCGGTGGTTTAGTGGATAGCGATATGGACTTCAATTGGCACAGTTGGATGGGGTTGCTGGTTCGGATCCTCGAGATGCACGATTTTTTGCGTTTCTTGTTGGCACTTCCAGATCTCGATCTCGTGGCTCCAAGCTGCATAAGCGCCATAATAGAGGTATTGTTCATGGTCAGAACCGTTAATAATCCCGATGAGGTAAGTTTTCACCGAAGGCAGGCAAACAAAGTTTTAAGAATGAAATAGCGTCAAATAGCGGCGGCTCCAAAAAACGATGCCATATTCTAACCAGCGCACTGATTTACCTCTAAAGCCGAAGTTTCGAGAAAAATTACATCTTTGACCTGACTTCGAAAATTTTCACCAGACATAAGTAGCTCTCCAAGTATTTCCAATCTCTTGGGGGCGAGCTCCGTTGGAGAGCTAGCAGAAAACTACTGCATTGCGGGTGTCCCCTCTCCCCGACCGTCATCAGCTTAGGTGTCTGCTATTTTGTTCGGTAGGAACATTTCTCATTCCTTGATCAGGGTCTAGAGGAGGTAATTTCCAAGAAGTTCGCCGTCGATCCTGACGTGCTACGGAGTTTACTTATTACTCATGGAGCAATTTTTCGAGGGTGGGTCAAAGTCTTGATATTCTTGGAAACTTCAAATACAAGGATAAACTGGTGTCCTGATTACGAATATGACATTCATTTTTAGCTCCGACATAATTTTGGGCCCCTATGACTCTGTCCGACGGCACTTCGGTGCCGTTCTTGGGTCACAACTTTTTCCCGCCATTTTTCGGCGTACGCTTACTTTCAAGGGTTTTTTGCAAGCCTAATTATAAATATGACATCAATTCCTGGTGTTGACGTACTTGCCAATTTTGTTGTGTCAAATCACAATGCAAAAAATTCGTTGCCGCGGGGAATCGAACCAAGGACCATTTGCTCACTCTTTTTTTGGCATTCAGAGAGCCATTTAGCGGAAATGGTCTGCAAAGCTGACGACGTCTGCATTCCGATGCCCCTTACCAGCCCTTATCATTTCCTATCACTTTCCTTCGCACCATTTGGGTCCCAGTCCTACCCTACACAATATTGATGAGTGCTAGCAATCCACTGCCAGCGCGAACGGCGTTAACAAAGTTGGTGACATCGGCATTCTAAAGGCCGCGTTATCAGCTTCTATCAGTACTATCAGCTTCCCGCCTACCGCATTATCAGTGTTGCGCGTCTAGCCCGCTAATATATCCCTAGAAGTTTGAGCGCTCTGGCCCCAAGGGGAACGACAGATATGAAATTTCGGTCACACAAGCACGCTGCTAACACCCACACACACACACACACACACACAGCACCAGCACACACACACACACACAACACACACACACCTTCCGCAGCGACCGGCCACTCGCACCACACACACTCGCGACCCACACCACACTCGCACACACACACTCGCAACATCACTCAGCAACAACTCCGGCACACGATAGAACACGACGCTCGCAAACACACCACACACACGTCCGCACTACGACGCACACACGAAGATCGCTCGCACACGAACGCACACCTACAACACGGCCACATGGCCAGCGCCGAACGTCGCACACACCACACACCCGCTCAGGCACGCACGCACACACACGCTCGCGAACACTACGCAGCACACACGCTTCGCACAACACGCACACGGACACTGACTCGCACACAGGCGCCCGCACACACACGCTCCGCACACAGTACGCACACATCACGCTCGCACACGCACGCACACACACGCTCGCACACACGACGACTCGATGCACACGCTCGCAACACGACGCACACAACAAGTCGCACACACGCTCGCCACATGCACAACACACGCTCGCCCACACCACGCACACACACAATGCCGGTCTAGTCTCCCACAGAGACACATATCGCTGCGCACACACGCCATTCACACGCTCGCACAGCCACTCGACACAGCACGCTCGCACACACGCACACACACGCTCGGCACACGACGCACACAACACGCTCGCACACACAGCGCACACTCACGCTCGCACAACACACACACACACACCGCTCGCAGCACAGCACAGCACACCACACGCCACAACACCAACTGATTCGTCGCACGCACACCATCGACACACAGTCACCGAGCACAGCTGCAGACACACACACCGCGCACCACGCTACACCACACCAACAAGACTTCGCACACACACACCACACACACGCTCGCCGACGCACTACACACGCTCCGCACACAACACACACACCACACGCTCGACAGCGCCCGCACACACACCGTCGCACACACCACACACACCGGAAACGCTCGCACACAAGCTCGCACAACACGCACACACACGCTCGCAACCGCACCACACACACGAGCTCGCACACACGCACACATCACCTCGCACACACACCACGCACACACACACCCGCTCGCACACACACCAATCGCACACACACACCGCTCGCACAGCACCAACAACACGCTCGCACACTAACGCACACACACGCCTGCACAAGCACAGCTCGCACACGACACACACGCTCGCCACGCACACACAGCACACACGACGCTCGCACACACGCACACACACGCTCGCCACCACGCACACACAACGCTCGCACCACAACACACACACGCTGCCACACACGCACAACACACGCTCGCACACACGACACAGCCACACACAGGCTCGCCGCACACGCTTGTCGGATTAACATAGTAGGATCCCACAAATATATAATCCGTAAGCGGTTGTGCGTGTTTGTGTCTGTGTGTGTATCTTTGTCTGTTGACCGGAAATTCGTAGCGTGGGTTACAGCAAGATAGCGCCATGCTTCTTACATATGTTATAGGGGGTGGATGGGAAACACATTGGTATTTGATAGGAACTGATACGACCGATAATAGCTGATAGGAGGGGCTAGAAAGCGAGTATTGTCAAATTCGTTTTGCGCTTCATATTAGTAACCAGGTTAGCTCCGCACGCAACCGCGCGCATCACATGGAAGGCTCTGGTGAAACTGGACAACTTGCAGAATATTAGGTCACGTGGCTAAGGAAATTAATAGTAAGATTTTTTGGAAAGATCTGTACCATGATGTTAAGTTTTTCCAATTTTGCTGAAGATTGTCGCGTAATGCGCGCAGTAGCATGCGGAATGAGAATGGTACTTATCATGACTTCGTAAAACATTTAGCATTGATATCGAGCTCGCGGCCGATTCAGCGTTTATAGATTTTCCACAATTGAAGAATTGGTGGATGAGTGAAATAAAGCCAATCAAACAGCATCTAACCATGATAGAAATTGGAATAAAATGGAATTCGCTATTAGTCCGAGTCCAGATAGTTGAGCACCTCAACTTTTTCTGCTTCTTTAGATGAAAAGGGCAGGAATGGAACATATTCACAGTGCTGGGGACCTGATTTAGTTCAACTAATTGCACGTTCAATAGTCGCTACTTTCACAGTACAGTTGCAGTTCATACCACTTTCTTTCACCTATATTCAACTCTAGCCGCTTGCCAGTGATAAGTGCAACGAAATTGGAGGACGCTGCCATTCAGACGCTCTTTCATTCTTTGTCATTTTTTATCAGTTTATACTGTTTGCAGTCGATGTCCGTACAACCACCCTCCAAGCAACATGTAGGAGCTAGTATTTACTGTCACTGCGAAGGTTGTAACCCGTAATCGTGGTGAGCGGCTCGTATTCGTAACCCGTAATCGTAATCAGCAGTTTCTCAAATTCTAACTTTCTTATCAGCCGTTATCCGTTGTTATCACGTTTTATCATCCACTATCCCTGCTCCCGTCCATCCCTATACCACATGTGAGAGCCAAGGTCCAATGCAACCGCGAGAACCGCAACGAAATTGGTGGAATCGACACGTTGACGCCCCTTAATAGGTCTTATCAGTTGCTACACATTTGTTCACTCAACTTCTTGGTCCCCGCCTCACCCCACATATCATACATGGAGTGCAAACTCTCCACCGTCAATGCGGACGACGTAACGAAATTGTGACATCAACATTTCGACGTCCGTTATCAGCTCCTATCAGTAGCTATCCTTCCCGCCACCATTATCAGCGTATAAGCCACCCCCTATATATCCTAGAAGTTTGAGCGCTCTGGTCCAAGGGAGTGAAGTATGAATTTCCGGTCAGACCACACACACACACACACAAACCGCTTAGCCGATTATATATAGTAGGATAGAGCGTCTATACTCACAAGTGTTATGTGGAGTGGTCCCAGACAATTGTGTATATGAATGGAGAGCGATAGCAACTGATAAGAGCTGATAAATGCTTTAGAATCCAAAGTCGTCTATTTCGTTACCTGCCTCGCCTTGATACCAAAGCTCCATGCCTACGAGTGTTATAGGGGTGAGGCGGGAACATTGTTGATGGGTGATTGGAAGTGATAAACATTGATAAAGGCTGATAGACGCGTCAGACACAAAGGTTGTCGATTCCGCTATCTGGCTCGCATTCATGTCCAGCGCAACCATAACTACAAGTGTTATGTGGGATGAGACGGGGACATTGTTGGGCAGGTGATGGAAAGTAGTTACAATTGATAAGCCTGAAATGCGCGTCAGAACGCAAAAGTCGTCGATTCCGTTACGTAGCTTGCGCCGACACTAGAGCGTCCCTACCTACAAATTCTGTTTGTAGTGCTACGTGCACATTGTATCATTGTATGACCACCCTAGTTAAAGGCAGCGGTTACGCTAGGTTTAAATGTGGTTTGGAGGGGACGAGGGGGTCCTCAATAGTATTACATCAGTGGCGAAAAAAGCAAAGAAATCCGTCAAAAATAAGCAAAATAGTGCCCCTTTGATTGCCCTTTCATTTTCGATCATGGATGGGCGACGGTAAAGACTGAGGTTGTTCGGACGTGTTAACCCCGATAGCTGCCATCATGCCAACAAGCATAGTGTTTCGATTGATAAGGCATAACATGGGCAAGATGGAAGATACAGCCGCTAGATGGGAAAAGATCATCCAAAATGAAAAGCCAACAGCAATCAGTCCATCCAGATCATCAACAAAACCAGTGGGCGGGGCGGCGCATGGGGCGGAAGGGCGCAATGGTCCTGCTCAGCAACCACAGCACTGTTCGCAGTGGAAGCGCCACACATCGCTTCCTTGGCGGCCTGCTAATTGCTCTGTGGGGAGCAGGTTCTCCGCAGATGTGAAAATTCCTTTCCGTACCTACTTCCTTTAATAGCAGTTGATTGCACAAATTCAATCGTCTTCAGCAAATGATAAGTTTCATTTCTATCAAGAAAGCCCAGACTCATTGAACCGCTAATCCTTTCAGGGTTCTAAATAATGGTAAATGTAAATAAATGATAATCCTTAGCTCCTCACTTATGTAAATAGGCATATTTCGTTTTAATTCTGAGATTGACAGCAACCCTATTCACCGCATTCAATTCAAGAAGAATGCTGGATGTTAACAGTTGTGAGATAAATATGCCAATTCAGCTCCAGACGTTATCACGCGTATCCTCGATGGACTTCAGCGAGATTGGGAAAGGTCTAATACATTCAATAGTGAGGTGGTTAATGGTGTACCTCATGCTGATATTCCATGGGTCCTCCAGTTGCGCTGAAGCCTGCCGTGTACTGCGCGCGATAGCGGGCGGAGCAAAACTGGTTCATATATAAACGGCTAAGTGTGTCTGTTGGTGTGTGTGTATGTTTGACCGGAAATTCATAGCGTGGGCACCAGTAGTCGTCAGGCGTTGACTTCAAGACACGATATAGAGCGTGGGACAGGAACATAAGTGGTGGGGGACGGAAAGTGATAATAACTGATAAGGGCTGATAAGGAGCGCTAGAACGCAAGTGTCGCGTGATTCAAAACTAGCGGCCCAGCACCAATAATGTGCTGTCCGCTGTAAAGAACAGGACGGGAACACATTCGTGGGTGACAAAGCGAGATAACAGCTCATGAGGACTGATAAGGGCGACTAGCTTGAAAACGGTGAAGTCAGTCGTCAGTTAAATTGACAGATGCGCGATGAGGAAAACACTTCCTTCTGTTCCCGTAGTCGTCGCCAGCATCTTTTTGACCGCTAATTCGCCCGAGCTCCTCAAAATGGTCGGTGTCAGCAGAAATACGATAATAGTAGTTAATTAGTAGTGATTCCTTCTATGCCATCGGTATAAGGTTGTACAGCCGCTAAACCACTAAAACATCCGGGCATGGTAGTTGTTTACGCTGGGAGCTGATAGTAAGCAGCCAAAGTAATTCTATTGCTTATTCCAAGTCAGCCGCTAAACCTTACTTTTCGGAAAATTGTGATTGCTTGGGTATTGATCTACATATGGGGAATGACAGCTATATCACCAGCACTATAGTAACCCTTCGGTAATGACACAAGTCATATGCATTGAATGCATGCGTGTTGCTCAATACAAGGGTCCTATACTTAGTTCACCAAAGCCTACTTTGACATGTGCGCGGTAGCGAGCGGAGCCAAACTGGTACATATATTAGTAATGAAAACATTGAATAAGAAAATTTTCATATAGTGCATACTTCCAGCATAGCGTTTCAGTGTCCGTATGACAAAACGGGAGAGAAACGGGTTCAGCTTCGAATATAAAGGCGAATATACGAAAAGAGTTCATGTGAGTCAAGCTCATTATGGCTAATACGTTAGTGGACAACTTGCTCCTTCTGTGTTATTCCTTACTCTCCCTCTCGAAAGAAGAACGTAGGATGCGCACCATACACCACAAGTGACGACGGCCTCCATAAAATGTAAATTAACAATTAACCTGTTGCAGTGCTATTATTTACGAAAATTCGGCTATCCCTAAACCACTAGTAACCAGATTCACTTAAAAATGTATGGTCTTTGTGGTGTATGGTCTAAACCCGACGCTCCTCTCGCATTTTGAAAGGGAGGGGTCCTGTGTCAGCTATCGGATATTCACCACCAGATATTCTACCAGATATTCTCTGTCATCATCACTACTCCATGTCCTTACGCGTTTTCATTCCGCTCGTTCCTCTTATTTGCATGTGTTTATAGTTAGCAGTGCAAAGTGGCTGGGGGAGGGGCCTCTGTAAAAAGGTCTCTTAGAGGGACTAAGCCTAGGCGGCAAGGTCGAACTTCGGAGAATACGAAAATTGCTTCCGCATATCGGAGTCCCCCCATTTTCCAAAGGCTCAGTCTGAAACTGAGCTTTTCTGTGATCCTGAGGCGTTGTCCCACCAAGCCACATTGCGCCTAGTTCGCTCTACCCCGAAGTCGTTCATACAGTGCGTTTCAAAAGTATGTGGACACCTCACAATTCACATTAAAAAAGGTAACTAAGAGGCGTCGTGCTGTGCAACCCTCCGCAATCGATTCTTCGTAGTCGATAAAGTATCAGAGTAGTTTAGCAAATAATATCGCTTTGCTTGAGTAGAAAAAAATTTGAATTGAATTTTCTTCCTTGTTTCAAAAGTATGTGGACACCTCACAATTCACGTTAGAAAGGTAACTAAGAGGGCTATGCTTTGCAACCCCACCCCCTCAATCGTTTCCTCGTAGTCGATAAAGTGCCAGAGTAGTTTAGCAAATAATATCGCTTTGCTTTAGTAGAAAAAAAATTTGAATTGAATTTCCTTCTCTGTTCGAAAAGTATGCGGACACTTAACAAAAGACAAATACATAACCGAGATTAGAAACCAGTCGGGCCTCCAGAGTTTTTAATAAGCTCAAACTTCCTCGCCGGCATAATCTGAACCACGTTTGCCACAGTTGTTTCGTTGATGTCGCCCCAAATAGACTCTACCGCCGCCTACAGTTCATCTGCGGTTTTGTACTGCCGGCACTTAAAGGCACTAGTCGGGGTTGAATCGATGGTTTAATTTGTTCATGCATTGGGAAAGGGGTGCAATGAGGAACAATAAAGGATAGAAGCGTTTGCCGTTAATCAATCCCTTTTTGGGATGCGGCACGCATTCTACTTCCATTTGTACATTCGTAGTGGCATTTTGAATGCGATGTGGCCTATACAATGACTTGCGGGGGCCAGCCGATATACTAGTCAGTGTATTTGTATTATCCTCCCAGACAAGTCTGAACCAATTATCGACCTCGGAGGATGGAAGGCTTAGTTGGCCCGGGCGACTCACGACCCAGGATTTGATCCCTGGACCGCTCGCGTGCTGAGCGTGCCACTTGCCACTACACCACTTCCGCCCTAATGAGGATCATTAGTGAGAAGAAAAAGCAAAAAGCACCATAGAAAACACTAAATTTGCCTTTGGAGGCCGACGGAGAGACACAGCACTGCGACGAGAGGGAGAATGCGAGATAGTACGTCGTACTTGAGAGGACACAGAGAGAACGTATGCAATGGTTGATAACGATGGCAGCACGGGATTACACAATGCACGGTCTTGGCGCCGGCGCCTCGAACTTTTGAGTCGCGTCAGTGTCGCGCGCTCAGTGCTTGGAGAGCCCACCGCACCCCGGGAAGACATTCTAATCCTGACTCGTAGCTTTAAAGTAAACTCCTTGATCAAGGGTTCCCCATAGGGTTGCAGTAAGGAGAATGCCAATCTATCGCTTCAGCACCATTTCGTTTGAGCCACTCCTTGACAGATTGCGGAACATTGACAGACACGTCGTTGTTGTTAAATACGCAACTTTCGGTGCACTTCTTCAAGAAAAGGCAACAGGTGATATTGGAGCACTGCTTGGTATTCTTTATTGTTCATATATATACAGGGGGGCCAGAAAAAAAGACATTTTGCCTCCACTGCCAGACGGATTTAAG
>MU868565.1:79798-94856 GCA_036418205.1 Ostertagia ostertagi
TAGCAACTGATAACGTCTGATAAAATGCGGTAGAACGCAAAAGTCGATTGCGTTACCTGGCTCGCGTTGACACCAGAGCAACCATACTTACAAGTGTTATGTGGGGTGGGACGGGGACATTGTTGGTGGGTGCCAGAAACTGATAACGATTGATAAGGGCTGATAAGGCGCGCCAGAACGCAAAGTCGTCGATTCCGTTACCTGGCTCGCGTTGACACCAGAGCAACCATACTTACAAGTGTTATGTGGGGTGGGACGGGGACATTGTTGGTGGGTGCCAGAAACTGATAACGATTGATAAGGGCCGATAAGGCGCGCCAGAACGCTGAAGTCGTCAATTCCGTTACGCAGCGTTGACACTAGAGCGTTCCTATTTACAAATTGTAGTACGTGCACATTGTTTTGATATAACCAGCTTACTTAATAGAATTCGACTGCATAAACTCAAACAAGTCTTCAGCAAATGATAAGTTTCATTTCTATGCACTATCAAGAAAGCCCAAACTCATTAAACCGCTAATCCTTTCGGGGTTCTAAATAATGGTGAATGTAAATAAATGATAAGCCTTAGCTCCTCACTTATGTAAATAGGCATATTTCATTTTCATTTTGAGACTGACAGCAAATCCTATTCACCGCTAAATTATCTTAATTCAAGAAAAATGCTGGATGTTTACAGAGTTGTGATCAATATACCAGTTCAGCTCCAGACGTTATCACGCGTATTCTCGATGAGCTTCAGTGAAACTGTGGAGGGTCTAACACAGTCAATAGTGAGATGGTTAATGGAGTATCTCATGCTGATATTCCATGGGTCCTCCAGTTTCGCTAAAGCCTGCCGTGTGATGCGCGCGATAGCGGGCGAAGCAAAACTGGTGTTCATACGCGATGATCCTTCCACTTCCCGCTGCATGCGAAACCGCCCCAGACCCATCAACGAGCCTTCTCCGAAATTCCTCCTCGAGAGCACGAGCGATTCACGGCCAAGCCTCTCCAGCCTAGCAAAATCCACCCGGCCCGTCAAGATCGAACTCTTTCCATGAGTTAAGATTACCTGAGGAGAGAAAGTCCATAAAAAGTTGCTTGTTTTTTGAAAATAGGAAATTCTCGAAAAACCGTGTCTATCCCGGTGTCCTATCCTATGTTGCCATGTTTGTACGAGCAGACTCCAATGTGCTAACTTGTGCTGAGCCTTGAAGTGAGTAGCCTTTCTCAGCGTCTGTCGAGTGGTGTATTCATTTGAGCGGATGAGGGCTTAGTGGTCATTTTCGAGGCTGGAATAAAAATCTGAGCTCGGACTGTCAATGAAGAATTCGACAGGATGTGGGCTACTCTTTTGTTGTTCTGAGCAGTCAAGGATCGTGGATGGAGCGGAGTGTGTGCTGAGTATAATTATCAGGGTGCCGGATAAATCTTCGAATGCATTAAGGAGAACGACCAAGTTATCGTGCGATTTCTAGATTGGAACGTTCATTATCATGCAGAACCTTGATCTGAGCTTGCTCATCTTCAGGAAGAAGTATGGCGCGAATTGACATGATGACGAAATGAAAACAGCAAAGTCGGATTGAAACCGGTGGAAAATTCGGCGCCAAAATCTGATCTCCTTCAAGTGTCCACATACTTTTGAAACAAAGAAGAAAATTCAATTCAAAATTTTTTACTAAAGCAAGGCGATATTATCTGCTAAACTACTCTGATACGTTATCGACTACGAGGAATCGATTGAGGAGGGTTGCATAGCACGAAGCCTCTTAGTTACCTTTTTAACGTGAATTGTGAGGTGTCCACATACTTTTGAAACACTTTGTAGTGAATGTTTCCCAATCATAGCATACGTAGTTGGTAATCCGTTGGATGTAATTACCGATTCGCATTTTTTACCGGAACAAATGCAATTTTTTAATTCTTTTCATTCTTATCGTGGATGAATGAGTCTCAAGCCAGTGATTTATGGCTGAAATAGAATCATGATTTTTCCGTGAAGGATTCCTTTAACGCTTCTCTTACAAGCGGACTTTGTGCTGAAAAGGCAACCCATTTCGAATCAAATTAAAGGAAGCGATTACGATAAGGAATTTTCGCATCGGGGAGAACCTGCGCCACACGGAGCAATTACTTGGCTGCCAAGGAAGCGATGTGTGGCGCTTCCACGGCGAAAGGTGCTGTGGTTGCTGAGCAGGACCTCCGCAGCACTCCGCCCCCAGCAGCGTTACGCCCACTGGTTCACTCGGTGGCTTGGGCGAGCTGTGTTGCCAGCCGCGGCGCGGTTGGGGCGTCATGCCTGCTGTTTGTAATCTGGGGTATCGTAGGTGAAAATGAAATTTGCCGTTCCCGTGAGTTGTAGATGGCAGCTTACTTACTTTTATCCCATCGTCTTACAGAATTGTTAATTCAAATACCTTTATTAATTTTTATTGGTTGTTTTCCCATAGAAAATATTGATTGTTTTCCCATAGAAAGGGTGTTGAGGTGTGGAGCTGATCCTTTGCGGCCACTCCATTTTCACTGTTTATATTTTTGCTGTTAAATCAGTTCATTGTTGAATTTCATGCATGTATTTGTATGTATTTGTATTCTATCCGCAGTTCACTTTTGTCCCTAAAACCTACGTCCAGAATGATTTTTTTGTTCAGAAGCGATACGTATCTCTGTACCCATGTATCATCGGCTAGAGCATGGTTTGGCATGGTGCCAGCATGCGTTGCATCAATTTCGTCCACGCGTGCGCGGTCTTCGCCGCTGTCCGTTTTCGAGCCGCAATCACGGCGACAAAAAAGTCTGTCCTGTTTCCCGTTTCCTTAACCCTTTGACGACAATGCGGATTTGCACGTAGCGTGCTCGTGGGACCACGCCTCTTTTTGGCGCGCCCAACTCTCGCACAAAATGGGGCAAAATTGTCCCTAAAAGCAGTTTTTCTATCAAAATTTTGACTATGACAATAAACAAAATATGACTGCAGTCTTAAGCTTTATGATCATGTATTGTTGGAATTAGAAGTGGAAGTTTGGAAAGAAATCTCGGATTTCAAAGGGATGGTGTTTGAAAACTCTAGAAGTTCAAATGTACAGTAGAATTTTTGATATAGTTCAAACTCCTCCTTGTGTCTTAAGACTGTGAAAAGACGTAGAGGTCCTGATCTGTAATTCACCTTAAGCTTAATAATGTAAAACACTAGTTAATACATCGCCGAGCGAAGTGCCATATCCTAAAATTTCATATAAATTAGCTAGTAACAAACATTTCTGCAAAATATGCTAAACATAGGCGTAACGGAGCTTGCTTATAATTACTGATATGTTGAAAATCTCATAGTGGCACCCATCGATGCGAGCCATTGTCGCCAAAGTATTTCGCTGCTTTTTCCGTCACAGGCGTACCATTGAGGCCCCAGACGTCCCCTCTGAGGCAAACCAGAACCTGGCGTAATCGCTGCCTTTAAGGATAGTCAAAAATACAAGAAAATAGGAGAAACCATGAGCAATGGCCCGGAACCCGAGAGAATGGGACCTCTTCCTTGCCCGTTGATTTCCGCATTGATGCTACTCTCATAGCACCCTCTTCAACGCTAAAGCTGTACTACATATGTCGGTGGGCGGACCGCGCCATTTGCACTCAGAGTAAGCTATGAAGACAAATCGTTCTCTGCCTAGAGGGAAATAATTTCAAAATTTGGTTTTGTTAGAATAAAGTGCGGCGGAGGAACATGTGGAGGAAGTATGATTATGCGCCATGGGCATAGCCAATTTTTTCAGAAAAATGAAAATAAAAAAAATAATTTCTCAATCTGGAAGTCTTTGTTAATATGCATAGCGGCGTTTATATGTCCCACAATCCCTTCCTAGAGCTTCTTAGTCTTTGTAGGTGGAAGTATGATTATGCGGCGCGATGTGTTCTTCGTCGCAGCCGCTCTGCAAGTTATCGGACTTCGATCCCAGGAAATGCATGAAGAAGCGAAACGACTGCAATACCCGGGTTGGTTGAGAAAGGTGACCAGAACGCTGAAGTTTCTAAACACAGCATGTGGAGAGTGGTCAGATAACAACTGCTCACAGTCCATTATAAGCTATATAAACGCCACGTGCTCAATCGAGTCAGAGGAGCACAGCAGAAACAAAAAGTGTGGAGAGATGATGTCTAGGGTTTTCTGGAAAATGTTTTTGCCGTCGACAAAATTCTCACTGTTTAGCGAAACTACAATCTTTAAACTTCAAGGATAGTAGCATAAGATCATGGGGAAGCCAGTGATAGTGAAAGGAAAGTTTTACACAAGCAGCATGCAATTCCCATCATGGTCTGAGCAGGGCCTCAACTACCGTTCGATCACCTCCATTTTCTGTTTTACAAGGAATAAAACTCGATATCATGACCTAGTCAACGGATGTTTCAGTATACCACCTATCAATGAGGTGTCTAGCCACACCAAGGAAGGAAGGTATACCTGTCAACGGGACCTATTTTCCACATGGTGGGCGGGAATCGTTCAGTTCTGGTTTTATGTACTCTTCCCGATTTAACGTCCTCGAATTAGCGGCTATCATATCATATCCCTTGTCCAGCGTGTTGGCATCTATGTGGGGTATGCTAGGAAACGTAACCTGCGTCCTCAGAGAGGAGCTTAATGCTGAGTAGTTCAGAAGAGGAAATCACAGCACGCGATGCTGGCAGCATTAGGGTTTGAAGTGCCTGGGAGCCACACTCACAGAGAGAGGCATATACAGTACCAAAAGTATGTGGACACCCTAGAATCGATTCTCAGGAGGTCAGCTAAAGGCTTTTTGTGTTATGAAACCTTCACCATTCAACTCCTAGTGGTCGATAACCTACAATGACATTTTCGGCAAAAGATTTCGTTCTAACTTAGCGAACTATTTTTCATGGAAAGTTTTTTCTTTGTATCAAAATTATGTGGACACCCTGAGGCAGATGAAGTTTTTGCATCGATTTCCTAACCTATTTTTACTTCTCCTTTCGTTACTTATTCTGGCATCATTCCTCTTCACGGCAAGCGTTTTTCTGAAGAAGACCGAGCACAGAAATGGGATCCCCATGCTTCTGAACCTTCCTATTGCGACACGTCAACCAGTCATGCGTCCTCGTAGGTTTGGAGAGAAATCCGAAATCCTGATGCTAAGCTCTCGACCTTGACTGAGGGTTGTTCTCAATCGCTACTTGTTCAAAACAGGAGAAGAATAGCCTTAATTTTCTCAAATTATTCTTTTCGTACTACTCAACTTTACGCATAAATGATCTTCCCGATCTTAAAAAAGACCAATCGGTGTCTCATTCAATCAATTGAGCACACGACACGAAAGAAGATGAAGAAGGCTTTGTATATGAATGCGGGTTCAGGTTGGCAAGGTTGGAATTCCCACTCAAAAAAGGATCACAACATGATACTTTGAACCCACACAGACAGTGCTTTCGTGGAAATGGTAAAATTAGTATAAAAGACTTTCTGTGGAAATTTCTCTCATAGACCAACTCGACTGGCAGAAAGAAGCTTATTCCTTACTATTCGGGTGGGTCTTGAGGTTTTTGGAGAGACTTTGGTCGGACCCGCAGATGTGCTCGAAGAGACAATTCGGAAGATGTTCATCAAAGGTCTGGGGTGGTTCCAAAAGGAGGGGACATTGAAGTTTGGCTTGCCAACATGTCAGGTAGACGACTAGGATTATAATGAGGTGCTTGAGTCCCGGCTACAACCTTTTTCGAAAAGTCATGG
This sequence comes from Ostertagia ostertagi, assembly GCA_036418205.1. Classification (NCBI taxonomy): domain Eukaryota; kingdom Metazoa; phylum Nematoda; class Chromadorea; order Rhabditida; family Trichostrongylidae; genus Ostertagia; species Ostertagia ostertagi. The sequence goes on from MU868565.1 coordinate 85,524, forward strand.
TTGCAAATCACTTGTTTTGCAGGGGAGGTCCCTGACACCATTCCATTTGGAAAAATGCTAAACGGCTTTGATTGGCAAGTCGGCTAGCGTATTCCTCAGACTTCATCCTTATTGAAAACGTAGAGGTATCGTGGTTCGCGGTCTCTACGTCATTGAACAAAAGAGTAATATCACAAGTGACCTAACACGTCGGTGAAATTTGCTAGTTGGGAACAGATCTGCAAGACATGTATCCAGACCCCATTCATAGCATGCCAAACAGAATGGCTCAACTTACTAGAAACTTTGGTAGGCCTACCGATTTCAGATTTTGAAGATATTGCCGTTTTTCAAAAAGTGTCCACATAATTTTGATACAAAGAAAAAACTTTCCATGAAAAATAGTTCGCTAAGTTAGAACGAAATCTTTTGCCGAAAATATCATTGTAGGTTATCGACCACTAGGAGTTGAATGGTGGAAGGTTTCATGACATAAAAGCCTTTAGCTGACCCCTGAGAATCGATTCCAGGGTGTCCACATACTTTTGGTACGCACTGTAGAAGAAGTGTCATGCATTTCTTGGTCTCATAAAAATGAGTTGAGCCATAAGTCTCTCGCACATTCGAGCCACATCAGTAGAGAATCATCTAGAAATGTGTTCCACTGACACCCTCTTTCGCCTGCACGTGGATGGCTCGTAGATACCTCTCCTTTGAAACGGTGCAGCTAGACCTTGAGAAATCTAATGAAAGACTTTTCGACACCGTAGGTTCCTGAAGTTTTGGCCGTCCGAGTGGCGTTGGTCGTTCAAAAATAGTGATTCGAAAAGTGAGAGATCCGACTATGACAGGCTACTTCATTGTTCGTGTCCTGTGTAATGTATGGTGTACCATCACCATGTTAGAAGCAAACATTGGCCTGCTATCCCCTAGAGGGGAGATGGCTCTTCAAGTGAGCAACAAAGACGTCAGCGGTTACTGTATTATCATCGTGTTCAAGTTCCTGAACACTACGCAAAGGAGGTTTCAACAGATGCATTACTTCTTTTTCTTCCCATACAGTTCTGGTTGCAGGACGTTCTCCGCTAAGCCTAATTTGTCTGCGTTGGGCACGGCGGACACTTCTATAGGAGCCGGAATATAGGACACACTTCTCATCATCAGCAATCCGGATTGTCGAACTAAGTGTGTATGCCCATGGAAGGAAAAAAACAACGACATGTTGACTCGAGCCCGGTGTTCCCATCGCCAGCATTTGTTACAGTTTTGAGCGTGTATGAATGCTACGCGGTTTTTCCAGTCTTTCGTCTTGCTTTTCGAGCAAATGCAATTTTCTCGTTCTAATCGTGAACGACGGGTCCCAAGGCAGTGGTTTATGGGTGAGTAAGAGTCATGAATTTTTCGAGAGGTATTTCTTCAAATGCATTCCAAACGCGTTCGATAGGATTTGAGTAGTAGAAGCGGGCAGGCTTAATCAATCGCCGAATATCTTTCCGTTCTCCGGGTTCCACCTCAGCTCTTCGGTGCGCTCACACATTGTTTTAAACAGAAATGAGTTTAGAGTCGAACACACCTCTGAAGAGACGGACATCAGGAAAGGCTACAGCATCGAATAACGCTGATCGGGAAATGAGCCTGGAGGTCAGCCCGCCCTGGCAACTTTACGCTACCCCATACCATATCGCTTGGACTATAAACAATCATGTTTGACAATGATCCCGGGTGCATTCCTACTTGCCATGTGCGAATCACCTCATACTCAATCTGCCCTCAGCTGAGAAGAGCACTTGGTGCGAATCACCTCATACTCAATCTGCTCTCAGCTGAGAAGAGCACTCGAGCCTGCTTATCACTGGTCCATTCTCGATTTCTCGGCACATGTTCTTACCGATGCATGGGATACAACGGAACACCAGGCACTGTCCGTTGGGCAAGGAGAATATCCCTATCGCGCCACTTTCCGAAGCGGGATCACATGCCCTACAATCCTGATAAATATTTTTGCAACTGCAGCATGTGACTGACGTGGGTCCATTTTTGCCTGTAGCAAAACCTAGCAATCACCTGCTGCTGCGGTTGTTCATGACCCACGACCTCCTCTTCTGTGTGCAGCAGTGGTTATTGTCCATATCGCTCTTTATGCACGTAAGGCAATTTTATGAGCAATATAAGCCCCTAGACTGCACTCGTGTTACATCTTCATTCTACTAGTCTCCCATCGATTCATCCTCATCTCTTCCTCGTGTGATGTCACCCTAGTGTTATCTCTGAGTCTTGCTGTAGTGAACAACGCTACTACGGCCTACAGTAACTTCCCGCTAATTGATGCATTCCCTCTCATCTTCTTCCGTCGACCCCATCATGTCGGCGAGACCCATTTGACTCCAGACTGAAGCGGGCTGCATGATATACGAGGTTCAGGAAACCGTGCATCATTGACCTTCATTGAAGACCTTCAGCATCAAAATCAAACAGTTTCATCCGATTTCCTCAAGTTTTTGATGGGTTGTGCTTTTGTATCCACCTATACCCTAGATTTTACACCCCAGTGTGTAATTTTGAGTGTATGTACCACGAAATTCGTAGCGCGCGGGGCAGCAACAGTGAGGTGTAAGCCCTTCCGGGTGGTGCAGTGGTGAAAAGAAAACAAGGTGGCTAACGAAAATGGCAAGAGCATATGGGGAGTGGAGCAAAACTCACTATAGCGAATTGATAGGCAAGTATTGATGACTTCAAATGCACAAAATTCTTTTTACCTGTACGCAAGCAGCATCAAATGAATGATCTTGCCAAAGATCCGATGCCGCGGGGTCTGACTTAGGGAGCGGGATTCCTACTGCTGCTGTTTTCGAATTTACAGCTCCGAGTTAGATAATCGACTTGCAGGTTTGGAAGGCAACTTTGAGTGTTTTGAGACGACTGCCAATGTGGTATATGTGTAATACAAGGTGGCTAAGAAGTGTACAACGCGACGATGAGTTCTCGCTGGCTACTACTTTCGAAACAAGGGATTTTTTTGAAACTTCAGTCAGATAGGGTTGTAGAGATAAGGGCGCTCATGGTTTGGGGGACATTCAAACAGCGCGTTTGAGAACCGCTGGTAGATGACACTATGAGCCCATGGAAGGAGAGGAACGCCAGGGAAGATAGAATTTGGTTATAACTCCCACAGAACTCTAAGCACTTTGCTAGGAACTTTGATCTCAGGTATACAAATCAAACAATGATGTTGCGGACACTACTTCACGGCGCGCATCAGCATCATTCACCGCCGGACTTTAACCGATGAACTCCTTTGAGCAGTGACTTTTTGGAGAAAAGAGACTAAAGATACCTGCACATTTAGTTGTAAGCTGTGAATGTAAAGCTCCAGAAGCAGTGAGATAATGTCATCGCCGACTATGTACCTGATTCTGTCGTTGGACGTTTAACGTCCGACGACAGAATCAGGTACGTACTCGGCGATGAAAACAGACGTGTAGAAACAGAAGGCCTTCCCCTGCAACGAGACCTTATCTCATACCAGTGTTTCCTACTTAGGTTAGTATGTGAAGAGGATGAAGGCAATAACTTGGAAAACGAATGAAAACCACATGTTCCTTCCTATGCGAGATGAGAATTGAAATCGAACATTGAATACATTTGCGAATCGCAATCAAAGGCGAAAGTGTTAAAAATTACACCATCTATTGATTGGCTTTCGATCATTTGAGATTCACCTAATAACGAGTTTGGCGTCCCCTCACTTTCCCCCTGATAACCTCCACCCACACCCTTCCCCTACCTGTTCCCCACCCCATCTATAAATTTGTCATCCAACAAAGCTCTGCTTCATGTGCGAGTACATCAGCTGACTGATTTTAATATTCAGGCATTACAAGGCCCAGTTCTGGAGGATCAAACAAGCGGAAAGTATCACTTGGTGATTGGATTAAGGCCACGTTATGTGTCTGCCGAGTACCCAGTATTCTACTACTACAAATCGAATATCTTGGAAGTGGAAGTACGTGCATAGCTTTAGCATATATCATACATGTTTCTCATTTGGAGAAGACGTTACTGTGCAATCTGAGGGGAACTCTTTGAGAGCGTTGCACTTGCTGAATCATAATAATTCCACGCCGGGCCAGACTCTTTCAAGAACACTTCGTGAATGCATACGTGACTATCGAGGTTCCTACTTACTACAAAGCGCTTCGTCTGTCGTCTGTCGTTGTGTATCTCAGTCACGAGAATTCCCTAGCTCCTTGGAATCGCCTGGAGGGACCGGGTCAAGTGTAAAATGGGTGAGCAAGGTCTCTCGAAAAGTACAAACACACAAGCGGAGCCCCGCCCACAGTGGGCGTGGCGTGCATCGAGGCGAACTGCACTGAAAACCAAGATTTCAAATTCTATTCCAAAACTGCCTCGAAACCGGGGAAAAAGAGAGTAAAGGTGCGCATTGGTAAGACAAATCGAATGAGGAGGCCCAGGCTCTCTAGAAAGTGGTGCTCAGTGAAAAAATTCATAACTCGGTTAGGAGAAAGCCTACAGAGCAGAAAAAATCGGTGTAGGCAATGTCTAAGGTGTTTCCAGCATACATGACGTGAGCGGAGGCCCGCCCACAATGGGCGGAGCGTGCCTGAAAGTGGACAGCGTTTCCTACAAGTCCTCATAATTCGGTTCCGAGAAGTCTTAAGAGCGGGAAAAGGTGGATAGAGGTCAGAGAAGAGGGGGAGGTTGAATGTTAATGGTGGGCGCGGCGTGCACAAAAGTGGGCAGGAGCTTGCTAACAAATTTATCACTCGGTCGCGGCGACGAAAAAAGACGAGAAAAGTGGATAGACGTGTGTGAAGCATATAAAGTTGGCTGCTATTGGTTGGTGGGGCGTGCGCCAGTGAGTTTGCGTCGCTGTTATATTTGGTCCAAAGAAGTCATGGAGAAGGGGAAAAAAAGTGGGTCGCTTTTGACAACGGAAGGAAGGTCAATTGCTATTGGTGGACGAAGCATGCGCCAAAGTGGGCGGATGTTGGTGGATTTATATCTTGGTTCCAAAGAGTTTCAGGAGCAGAAAAAGAGCGGGTAGTGGTTGACAAAGTGGGTGGATGAGGCGGATGTAATCTAGCTTGAGAGATAAATATTAGTAGCGTAACGGGAAAAATTTGAAAATTCACGCCGCATAACCCATATCGCCGCAAAAGGGAAGCGGCCTACTAAGCCAGCAGTAACCGAAGGGACGAAACGTTCTTATTAGGCTACTTTTGCATAAGCATTGAAGCAGCGCCTGAATTATAGGCAAGTTTGAGGGTACCAAAAAAGGAGGAAGAAATGTGAGGTAGTAAGCGCTTACTCACTTGACGGCGAAGAAGATGCAAAATATACGCTGAAAATGTCCTGAATAAAACTGTCACAACGGTAGGAATATTCAGTAGCCACGCCCCGAGAGTACTGGGCGCCCAGGAACAGGATAACGGATTAAAACGATACAGCGCAGCGCCTGCCCTATAATGGACAATGGCAGACACTCGAGGAGGTGCTGGTCGAGATATCACGCACGAAAACTCGGTCCTTAGGTTCTCCTTTTAGCCTAAATATTATAGTAGCAAGCTGATTTCTCGCCTCTACTGCTGGATAGGCTTCTTTTTGGTTACGTCTGCTTCCAATAACGCAGCGGGTGTGATATGTGCCTCGCAGGAGAGGAAACCAGTTTTCGCGCTAATCCCTAAGACGTACCCTGATTTCCCACTCCGAACTCTCCTCCAAGCCGTCTGGTCACACATGACGGGCTATTTCTATGGCTGGTGAGTTTCGAAGTCAAAATCGATTTCTCCTGAAACCTCCATTGTGGGGTGAATTACTGCCCTGATCACGGGTGTGGGCAGGGTCAACCGTCCGTTGGACAAAGTCCAACGCGACGACGAGAGTAATGCCGAGAGTGAACGTACGCACGGAGACACAGACGGCTCGCGGGTGGCGAGAGTGAATGCCGGCGCGGAGAGCGGTGAACATCGGTCCAACGTCGCTCCAATATCGGTCCAACGTAACGGTTGACCCTGGTGTGGGGCTCCTCCACGGGATCTCCCCCATTTGTCCCATTTTGGCGTCATAAGATGTTTTTCCGATTGATGGAGAAATTTCATCTTTGTGGAGCTCTTTGGAACCCAGGTCAAGAATTTGATTGCACTATTTTGGAAATAGTGCAGTTTGGCGCTCTTTATGATACGCCAGCCAAAAGTGCAATAGTGATCGCCATAGGGAGTGGAATCAAAGACTGTCAAGGCCGCCGTGCCAACCCCTCAAAGCTACCCCTAGACCACAGTTTCACCGCAGGGGGGCTTCCTACCGGCAACGCTCACGAAACTAGCACACTTCACCATCAGCTACGAATAACCCCTCAGTTTGTCCAAACTACTTGTTGTTTTCAATGTCAATGAATTCGTTCAAAAACTGAACCATAGTTTCGTGGTTCCCCCTATGCACCCATATCCTGCAAAGCCATTTCGAGCTGGCACCCTCGGATGACCTGACCCTGTGTTTTGGTAAGCAATCCGAAGAACCGTTAGGATTGCTGCGCGTTCGAATTGCTGCCGTACATCTGTCACAAATTTTGGGCAGGAATGCATCCAGTTCTCGGACCGCTGACTCACTGGAAACGGTTTTGTCCATTTCACCTATGACAATAACATTTTAAACTTCTATTGCATCCAATCCTATTATGCGATTTGTTTATTTTTCTAGCTTTAACGCTATAATTCAGACTTTCCAATGTGTTGCCTGATACGTGGGTTTCCCGCGCTGTACTTTTTTCCATGCGCCTCCTTTGACTCTGCCCAACAGCTTAAACTGGTTACAAAATGAGATTTCCGAAGTTTTTCCTTGAAAAACTCAATCACCATGAGAAATTCTGTATGCCATCTCTGGAGGTCGCAGTGTGTCACTTTTATGCACGAAATGGAAGAAGGCATCGTTCCATGGACGATTCCTTCAACCCATCATAACCACTGTCGCGAGTGATGCCTGACAACCGGGATGCTCGTTCTTAGAATAGATAGCAAAGTTTGAACAACGAGTTATTTGAGAGTCCTCGTCAAGAGTTTGGTTGTCTTTTTATTGGACCAGTCGGATAGCCCAGCTGTCGCCGGGCTCTCCTTTTTTTCTCATAGGACCGACGTAGTCGGGCGACTGTCTTTTCACAGGTTAGGCAAAATAGCCTCCCGAAGTAACAGTCCTCGACCAATAACATATTCAATTTATTTTGGATATTATTCACCTAAAACCAAATATCGTCGACTATCACCACTATAGCAATTTGGAAAGCGGTGGTAGTGTAACGGAAGCACTATGAGACCGAGGAGGCAGGAGTAAGCAGGGTACTGACTAGTGATTCTAGCAACTCCAATTGTTTGAATGGACCTCTGGGCTATCTCAAAGAATAAGCTCTATTTCCTATCACCAAGTGTCGAAGACTAACCTGCGCGTCCAGTTAAGCTCCCGGAAGAAACCCCCAGAACACATAAAGTACTGTTGAGTGACACACGACGCCAGGCAAAAGAAAACATCATGCAGAAGCTGTACTAGAAACTAACAGCCCCGAAGATGTTCAGAATAACGACATCACGTTGAAATGAAACATCTACGCTGATTTAGACCACAGTCTAATGAGCGCATGATTTCCCATTTTCTTCTCCTGTGCCCTCCATTTGCCACGGTGGCACCATGTAGAATGACTGAGAGTCTGCTCAAAGGCATGCGCCAGGATCGCACTGGTGTGGCTTTTGCACACGAATGTGAATGTATCGGTGCCAAGACCAGTCGGATAGCCTCAGCTGTCGCCGGGCTCTCCTTTTTTTCTCATAGGACCGACGTAGTCGGGCGACTGTCTTTTCACAGGTTAGGCAAAATAGCCTCCCGAAGTAACAGTCCTCGACCAATAACATATTCAATTTATTTTGGATATTATTCACCCAAAACCAAATATCGTCGACTATCACCACTATAGCAATTTGGAAAGCGGTGGTAGTGTAACGGAAGCACTATGAGACCGAGGAGGCAGGAGTAAGCAGGGTACTGACTAGTGATTCTAGCAACTCCAATTGTTTGAATGGACCTCTGGGCTATCTCAAAGTAGACGAGAATGAAAAATAAGCTCTTAGCTTTCTATCCCCAAGGTATGTCGACAAGACTAACGTGCGCGTCCAGGTAAGCTCCCGGAAAGAAACCCCCAGAACACATAAAGTACTGTTGAGTGACACACGACGCCAGGCAAAAGAAAACATCATGCAGAAGCTGTACTAGAAACTACCAGCCCCGAAGATGTTCAGAATAACGACATCACGTTGAAATGAAACATCTACGCTGATTTAGACCACAGTCTAATGAGCGCATGATTTCCCATTTTCTTCTCCTGTGCTCCTATTTGTTTGCTCACGTGAGTGGCTACCCCATGAAGGAATGACCGAGATCGTCTGCTTAAAAGGCATGCCCCAGGATCGCACTGGTGTGGCTCTTGCACACGAATGTGAATGTATCGGTGCCAAGTGGGCCGGCAGTGAAGAAAAAAGGAAAAGAATCCGTCGAAAACGCTCAGGTTGAGGGCTCACTCACCTTCCTAATTGGCTGTGCTAAAGGAACGAGAGACTAAGCGCGAAGAGGAGAGTATGGGGCGAGAGAGCGCATCAGATGAGAGAGCACCAGACAACGGCCTGATAAGAGAGCTCGTTCGCTGCAGCTCGAGCAGCTTACTTTGCAAGCCCAAAGCGTTCTTGTCGGTCGAATTCCGTGCACGTGAACGCCACATTTGTGATTGTCCCCTAGGGTTCTATACTTCTGACCGAAGAGAGAAGAGTTCACACGACCTCTGCCTGGGTTGTGCCTTCAAGCGATGTTTACCTAGCCATTATGGGTGCTGTCACAATCATAACTTGATAAAAGCGGCCACACTCCGTTCTTGTCATCCCCCTCTCCCTCCCACAATGGATCACAAGCGTAGCTCTTTGAGCTCCCCGGTTCTGTTACTCAGGACAGACAGAATTTCACAGACATACAAAGGCATACACATAGGAATACACATCGACAAACCGACATACTAAAGTTGTGGCTTATATAATGAAGAAACCACGAAATTTCGAAAGGCTTTGGCATCTTTCGACGTTATTGTTTATGTTTGTTTTAAGGACGCGAAGTCTACTTCCGAACCGTACCTGATGAAAGGCGAAGGATTCATGTTTGGAACCATTACAGTGAAAGTAAACGGAAGAATGGTGATGTTAGTCTGAAACTTTCTTATCAAACGACATCATAAGTCATTAGGCATGAAATGACCCGGGAAACACTCCCTACTGTTATCACAAGTATGCTGAGTTATGAGCAAAGTCT